>VDFB02000002.1:221323295-221446143 GCA_007258455.2 Sequoia sempervirens
AAATGAAGATTTTGAACATAATATTGAAGCAAGTGTAAATCATGTTTCACCAGATTACATGAGAAATGAAGAACCTTGTGTGGAAGAAAGACATATTCCAAATTCAAGACCTTCAAGAACCCCTAAATGGTTACTTGAATTTGATGAGAAAATTATAAACAATTTTGAAGGCAAGAGGTCAACACGAACTGTTTGGTTGTGGGCTAGAAGACTTTTCAACCAATATTTTAGTGATAAGACATTGACCGAGAAATGCCAACTTTTTTGTACAATTGCTAAAGATTCAAAAGATGAGACCTTTGCTAGCCAAATTCAAGATTTGTGTGAAAAAGAAGACCAAAAAAAATTCTATTATTGCCAAAAATATTTTTAATGCTCTCAATTCTATTGGAAAAAATAAAAAGGAAAAGGATAAGAGAGCTGCTCAAAGAGTCATTACAACCACCCTAGTAAGCCATCAATTGAAAAAGGATCGCTTTATAAGACAAACTTGTATTGATTTTGACATAAATCGTAAAACTTTGGATAGAGCACTCGCAAGAAGAGAAAGAAAAGATGATCCTATTCAAAATGATACATGGGCTTTTGTTGGGAGGCTTCCACTTGTTGATAAGAAGCTAACCAATAATGTAATGCATGTAATTCAACAATTTTGTCATGATAACTCTAGAGTATCACCCAATGCAAAGGATTTTTTAAAGTTAAGAATTGGCAATTGAGACCATACACCACATCCTAAACATTTATTAGGATCAAGCCAAACAATGTTGTTCAAAAAATTTATTGAAACACATAAAAATATAGAAATATTGCAAAGGACTTTTGAGGGTTTGAAGCCATTTTATTGTGTGCCTCTTAAGATTTGTAATACTTGTTGTTACAAATACCATGTGGAGTTTCCAATGTACCATGAGCTATTATGCTATATCCGTTCTACTTTGCATACTAATGAAATGTTGCAGGAGTGTGGTGCAATGCATCTTCCGAAATCATCAATGGACTTGCTAGATCTATTTTTATTTTCTAGAGATGATGGTTTCTTTTTCTATAGAAATGATTGTTTAAATGCAAAGTGCTCACAGTGTGGTGGCTTTTCAAAGTTTGTTTAATGTTTTCAAGAGAGTTTTGAACATGAATTTGGAAAGAAGCTTATTGAGAAAAAGAGATATGATATAGTCAAATATACTTTACAAAGTGGAGGTGAAGGTTCTAGATGCGAGTTGGTTACAAAAGAATGCAGTGTTGCTGATTTTATTTCAGATTTTAAGGATAATATTTTCTACAAGTATGCAAGGCATAGTCATAGGTCTCAATGGTTGGATAAAAAATTTAGGATGTATAAGGAATCTTTTCTGATTGGCACTATTATATCAGTGGTTGATTTTGTAGAAAACTACACATTGCAACCACAAAACAAGGTACAATCTCAGTATTATAATTCCATTCAGATTGTTATTTTTGTCCACATAACATTTAGACATGCACCTAATAGTACAGAGGAGGATCGACAGATAATTAAAGAGTATCAATTTTATATGAGTGATGATAGATATCACTCGTCCAAGTATGTCCAACATTGTTTTGAGATTTTTTTTGAGTTCTTGCAGGAGCATGATATAGCACTAGGCCGACATCTAATTTGGTCAGATAATTGCACAGGTCAATTCAAGAATGCTCGTATGTTTTATTGGTTGAGTAGAATGCATGTAGAGAGGGGTCTACCTCATATTTGGAGTTTTTTTGAAGCTAGACATGGGAAATGGGAGCATGATGGAGTAGGTGCATGCATAAAGAAGCTCTAGTTAAGGAGAAATTGAAGATTTCAGGAGCAAAATTCAATGATGCACATTCTATTATTGATTGGTGTAATTCAACATCGTCATAGGGAGGGACACTTGATTCAACAATGCCCAGATTCTTTTGGTTCATTGAGGAGGGTACAATGGGAGGCAAATTGAATTGTCATACAATCAAAGATTCTTCAAAGATTCATTCATTTCGAAGCTTAGATGCAGGCACATGGACCATTTGGACTCGAGAGTTGGCTTGTTTTTGTCATAGTTGTATTCAATGCGAGTGGGATCAATGCGAGTCAAGTGAGTGGGTGGATACATGGGTACCATAGGATCTAACTCCTTTATCTCAAACAATATCCATGACAAATGACACAATGGAAAGTTCAGTTGATTATGACCTGCTTTCAGATCTACTACAACTAGGACATATTTTGTAGTTGTTGCATTGCAAGGGAATGAAGAGAGATCAAAATATTGGTTGGCTCGATGTATGTGGGTAAAGCATAAGCTAATACAACCGATGGAAGATGATGATGGTTTTGTGTATCCTATAGGTTCATTTGTGGTTGTAGGAACTTGGTTGCGAACATACATGATTAGAAAGAATGGAATACTTGCATTTGAAGACTACGAGAAACACAAAACCATTCTCATGTATTCACACCTTGTTATAGCAACAAATTTTAAGATGTTGAAGCATCATGCCAGAAAAAAGACAAAACAACTATGGAAACTTAGTAATGTTGATCATGAAGCAATATTGGATACTCTTAAGAAAAGAGATGACCCTTTAGGCACACTTGAATAGAATTTTCAAGAATGGAAGGTACAATGCTTATGTTCATTATGATTAAGTTCATTAGTGTTCTTTATTTAATACTGATATTTTATATACTATTGCAATGCAGGTGTCTTTAATAGTGATATTTTGTGTGCACTTTTGCGATATTTTTGGCAAGATTGATCATGGACCTACTACAACAATAGCCAACTCTGATCCTTTCGAAGAGGTATGTGACAGATTAGAACAATATAGATTGGTTATTCTAAGCATCTTTTATAGTTTACATCACCAAATCATCATCATTCAGGTTGTTTATATTAATATAGATATGTTAGTATAAGCATCTTTTCTATTGTGACAATATAAATTTCTCATTTTCCCACTTTTGTGATATTTCTGGCATGATTGATCATGGACTGATGCAACAATAGTAAGCTCAATCCCTTTCGAGGTATCACGACATACAACAATATAGATTACTTATTTTAAAATCTTTTTATAGTTTGTATTGCCATCTCACATCACTCTATTTTGTGTCATTTAGAATAATATAGATTGGTTATTCCTAAAGCATTTTTATAGTTTGCATCCCGCCAATTCATTTATCCGTTAAGGTTGTTTAGATAATATAGATTTGTTAGTCTAAGCATCTCTTTTCTATTGTGACAATATAGATTTCTCATTTTCCCACTTTTGCAATATTCCTGGCATGATTGATCATGGACCTGCTACAACAATAGCCAACTTTGATCCTTTTGGAGAGGTATGCGATAGATTACAACAATATAGATTGGTTACTCTAAGCGTCTTTTATAATTTGCATTACCATCTCATCATATTTTGTGTCATTTAGAATAATATAGATTGGTTATTCTAAGCTAGCTTGATGCTTTGTACAGGTGCATGTTAGTCCAGAACGTGAACATACTACTATTTTCGAAGACTGTGCCTTGAATGCCTCCAATAGGAAAATTTTGTAAAATTTGAATTCTCAAATTGGAAACAATGTAAAACAGTCATAATTGTGTATGGGCATAATCTATACCCAGTGATGGTTTTTGAAATATGGGTCAAATGTTTGGCATTGTATAAAGGGTATGTTTAAAATGTAAAGGGTCTATATTTTGGAAACTCATAGGTTGAATTAGTCATACAGGTGTATGCTTTGTTACTGTTATTGGGAAAATTTTGTAATAAATTTTTGTACTTAATCGAGCTACAATCAAAGGTTTTCTTCCTGGTTCTTTCTTGTTGGTATGCTCATTTGAACCAAGTTTTGTAATAATTCCCATTTATATATAATAAATTATAGTGTCTTGCAACTTTTTCTCCTCAAATCCAACTTGGGTGCAACTTCATTTTTAGCAACTTTCATGAGGTTTTTAAGGAAATCAATGTTTCCAACCTTGCCACACCCTATAAATTCATCAACACAATATCATTTTGGATCATTTCAATGATTAAAGTGTTAATATTTTTATTTTTTGTCTTTAATGAGATCTAATAGGATCAATGGTCATGTATTAGGAGGAGTTTTTAGGTTTTAGGGTCAAAAAAACATGGAGATCCCAACTTGTCCTAGTTGTTGCTTTGTAGCCTTTGAAGGAAAAATTAGTAAATTTATTTAGGGACAAGCAAGAATAGTGTTTTTAACATGTAATGATGCTATTTCAATCCATTAAGTGAGGTATTAGTAAAGTTAGAAGTGGAAAAGTGCAACATTTCATTATGAGTCATATTAATGTGAAAAATGTTTGTATTTTGGCCTACAATGGTCATTAAGGTTTCAAAATTTAGTTAATAGTGGTGATTAAAGGAATTGGGAGTTGTATTCCAAGGAATAGAAATGTACTTAAGGCCTTCAAGGTCTCAAGACAGGTTTGGTTGAAGGATTTTTTTTCTTTGAATCAATAAAGTTTCAATTGCTCACTTCACATTTTACTATTTTTCTTGTGTTTTCTGCCTATGCACAATCCATTCAATCATTTTTGTATCAAAAATTTATGTATAAAAATTATTACATGTCTTGAATTTATTTTGACTTCTTAATAGATTGTTTCTTTATTCATTTCGTGCCTCAAAACTCAGACTTTCTTTAGATGGGTTCCTGAACAGGGGAATAAGAGTTTTGCAATTTTAATGGCTTGAATCTCATCCCACCTACTGTGTGCCAATGTGAATTAGTGGGATGAGTTTTTAGGGCTTATGAAATGATATTTCAAGAGTGGAAGGAATGGAGAACTAGGTTTTGAAATAAAGAGAACAGTTAAAGGTCTATAAATGGTGGTTTTTTTTCACTTGAAAATAGAGTTTTTATCTTAGGGTTTGCAAAAATCTCTGAGATACCATAAGTTTCTTTGTTTTCTAAGCATATTAGGGCATAAATAAAGGTGTCTAAGGTGATCACATAGTCTGAAAAGTTGTGGAAGTGCTGCATCCAATAAACCCTGAAGAATTACACTAAAAACAAGGGTTTTCTAATATGATGGTTACAGGTCCATAAAAATGGAATCCAATTACAAAATCTTTGTTTTCTTGGAAATTTATTTGCTTCCCCAAGGTTTCAGGGGTCTGTGTGGTGTTTGAAGGTATTTTTCTTTGCATTTTTGGGCTAATTGAATAGCCTTTTCAAGGGTGAATGTATAGGAAGTCAACATTGGTCCAAAGGAGTCTATGTTGTTTCTCATATATGTTGTGTAACTTGGATATGGGTGTTTGAATCAGTCATGTGTTGGTCTGGTGTTTTGGAAAATTGTGGAGTAATTGGACAAAACCTAGTTTCTCACTATTACAAGGGTTTAAAGGGGTTAAAGAGGGAAATGTGTATTTAGTTGCTTGTCAAGTTTTAAGGGATTTTTGGACTATCCAAAGAGGTCAGAATAATCTTGTTAGATGCCTCAAATAGGCAGGTTGCAAAGAGTTTGTGATTGTGCCATTGTGTCTGCATCAATTTTTCACCTAATTTCACTCGGTCCAATGTAGCTCGGAGTGATTCAACGTATTTGGTTGAAAAAGAGGACCATCCCTAGCATAAACATACCCATCCAGATGTGTTCAAACAATCTGTTTGGTTGTACGAGTTGCTAAATGAAATTTGCACCACTTTACAACTTTACACTGCTTGCATTTGATAACTTTTCTCTCAGCTAAAAACTTGCCACCACAGGAAAATGCCTCCGAGATAGAAAAAAATGAGAGAGGTTATTGTATATGGGCTAAACATGATCCCATAGCCTCAAACAGAGAGTTTGTAAATGCCACAGTTTCTAAGAAATATCCCTTCAAAGATATTTATCTTTTAGCACTTTGGACTCTTAAGGGAAATCGCTGGTCCAATGTAGCTCAGAGTGATTCGGTGTATTTGGGTGCAAAAGAGGACCATCCCTAGTGTAAACATACCCATATAGATGTGTTGGAACAGTCTGTTTGGTTGTATGAGTTGCTGAATGAAAGTTGCACCACTTTGCAACTTTACACCGCTTGCATCTAACAACTTTTCCCTTAGCTAAAAACTTTCCACCACGGGAAAACATGTCCAAGATAGAAAAAATTGAGAGATTTTATTGTAGATGGTCCCAACATGATCCCATAGCCTCAGAATTTTTTTTTTAAAGCCTCACAGTCTCCGAGAAATAGCCCTTCAAAGATTGTTGCCTTTTAGCACTTTGGACTCTTAAGGGAAATCACCAGTTCAATGTAGCTCGGAGTGATTCGGTATATTTGGGTGCAAAAGAGGACCATCCCTAGCATAAAAATACCCATCCAGACGTGTTGGAACAGTCTGTTTGGTTGTATGAGTTGCGGAATGAAAGTTGCACCACTTTGCAACTTTACACTGCTTGCATTTGACAACTTTTCCCTCCACTGAAAATTCATCACCATAGGAAAATGCCTCCGAGAAAGAAAAAACCAAGAGAATTTTTTGTAGATGGTCCCAAAATGATCCCATAGCCTCAGACAGAGAGTCTATAATCCTCACGGTCTCCAATAAATAGTCCTTCAAAAATTGATGTCTTTTAGCACTTTGGACTCTTAAGGGAAATCACCAGTCCAATGTAGCTCAGAGTGATTCAGTGTATTTGGGTGCAAAATATGACCATCCCTAGCATAAACGTACCCGTCCAAACGTGTTGGAACATTCCGTTTGGTCGTACGAGTTGCGGAATGAAAGTTGCACCACTTTGTAACTTTACACTGCTTGCATCTAGCAACTTTTTCCTCCATTGAAAAGTCATCACCACAGGAAAACACCTCCGAGATAGCAAAAACCAAGAGAGGTTTTTGTAGATGGTCCCAACATGATCCCATAGCCTTAGACAAATATTTTGTAAGCATCATGGTCTCTGAGAAATATCCCTTCAAATATTGCTACCTTTTAGCACTTTGGACTCTTAAGGGAAACTAGTGGGTAGCAAAGTTAACTTCTTCACAAACTTGGTTTGAAGCAATTTCATTATTTTTTGTGCATTTAAAATGGAGTTTTAATCCTTCCACCCTAAAAATGACCTCTAAATAACTTCAAACACCTTAACTACCTTATTCTTATTCATTTGTTTTGCAAACAAGCATTTTCATTCCAAGAGGCTGAGCTTTCATTTTTGCTTGTTGGATTGAAAGCGGACTGTGACACAACTTTATTTTTTCAAAAATTGTTTAGCATCATTGAACTAAGAATTTATCACACATCTACAAAGAAAATGAGAAGTACTACAAACTAAAACACATTACACTTCGGTTCTCATTGACTTGATGTACTCTCCAACATCTCTCTTCTCTCATGTAGAGAGTTAGAACTGCTTGGCCATGCCTTTGCATCATTAGGGAATTTTTTCTCTTTTTGACAATGTCAAAAGAATGGCTGCATATAGATTAGGCAAAATAGACTACCTTTTAGATTAGAAATGCATGGAAGATTCAAAAAGTATCTTTGATATTGCAAAAAGGTATGTGTTGATACACTTCGCGTGAACAAGAAGACCCTAAAAGAAAACTCTAAATCACTTCAAAAACCTTAGCTACCTCATTCTTATTCATTTTTTTTGCAAACAAGCATTTTCATTCAAAGAGGTTGAGATTTCATTTTTGCTTTCAAAGAAAAATATTCCTATGCCACTGTTACACTGCATAGGTAAACCAAATTTTGTATTGTGGACCTATATTAAGCTACCACTCTTAATACCAATGTAACAATGATACAAAATAATGTTTGAGACTACAAGAAGACATCAAAATGGCTAGTGTACTAAAAAAATTCTAATGATTTTTGAAGAATGTTGATAACTCTACTCAATTGTCTTCTTTTTTCAATATCATACAAATTGAACCTTGGCATCAATAGACTCTGTATATCAAGCTACCACAATTCAAGTTTCAATGATGAATATTTATCATGCATGTTTTAAATGGCATTCAAGTTTATGGTGGTTTTTTTATTTATATGATATTATGGGATATTATAATCCTAATTCATGCTTCTAGGCTGCATATATATATATATATATATAATTAATTTTTACATGTTTTCTCCATTGTTCGACCCCTACACAACAAGTAAATGGCTGCATAGCGTGTGGAATGAGGGGCCAGCAGGGCTGAGACCCCTTTAAAGTTTGTTTGAGTGCATTTAAAATGAATTTTTAAGCCTTGCACCCTAAAAGTGACCTCTAAATAACTTCAAACACCTTAACTAGCTCATTCTTATTCATTTTTTTTGCAAACAAGAATTTTCATTCCAAGAGGCTGAGCTTTTATTTTTTCTTGTTGGATTGAATGCAGACCATGGCACAACTTTCATTTTTCAAAAATTGTTTAGAATCATTGAACTAAGAATTTATCACACATCTACAGAGAAACAAAGGAGTACTACAATCTAAAACACATTACACTTCAGTTCTCACTGACTTGACGTACTCTCCAAAATCTCTCTTCTCTCATATGTAGAGTTAGAACTGCTTGGCCATTCCTTTGCATCATTAGGGAAGTTTTTCTCTTTTTGACAATGTCAAAAGCATGGTTGCATATAGATTAGAAAAAAGACCTTTCCTTTTAGATTAGCAATGCATGGAATATTCAAAAAGTATCCTTGATAAATTACAAAAAGGTATGTGTTTATACACTTTAAATGTGCAATCACCCTTTGGTTCTTTCAAAGAAAAATCTTCCTATGCCACTGTTACACTGCACAAGTAAACCGAATTTTGTATTGTGGACCTATATTAAGCTACCACTCTCAAGACCAATGTAACAATGATACAAAATAATGTTTGAGACTACAAGAAGACATCAAAATGGCTAGTGTACTAAAAAAATTCTTATGATTTTTGAAGAATGTTGATAACTCTACTCAATTGGCTTCTTTTTTCAATATCATACAAATTGAACCCTGGCATCAATAGACTTTGTTTATCAAGCTACCACAATTCAAGTTTCAACGATGAATATTTATCATGCATGTTTTAAATGAAATTAAATTTTATGGTGGTTTTTTTGTTTATATGATGTTATGTGATATTCTAATCCTAATTCATGCTTCTAGGCTGCATATATATATATATATATATAATATTATTTTTACATGTTTTCTCCACTATTCGGCCCCTACACCACAAGTAAATGGCTGCATAGCATGTGGAATGAGGGCGTAGCAGGCCTGAGACCCCTTTAAAGTTTGTTTGAGTTCTTTATTTTCATTTTTTGTGAGTTTTGTGCTAAGTTTCCTCGAAGAAATTTGGTCTCATAGAATTCCATGACAAGCTAATGTAATTGATAGTTGCTCCTAGCTATTAGTTATGTAATGTGAAGTAATTGCATAACTACTTAGGTTGACTTTTTAAAAACTATATTGTTATTGAACTTTTTTCATCTATCAACATCTAGTTGTTACTTATGCAATGTGAAGTAATGCTTTGAGTTTGAAAGATTTTCAATGCAATGTAATCAGCAATATGGATATAAAATACATAATATAACCATTCTTTTTATGCTATTGTACATTGATATTTAACCATTGCTCACTTGATTAAATTTTCAAAGAGTTAAATTATGCACATGAGGAAGAAATTAAATTTCGATTGTCAAATTCTATATATCAAATTATCGAATAATATTGAGTGTATCTCCATAGACAAAAATGGCATCAATGCCAACTCAAAAAAAGTTTTACAAAATGTGGCATATGCCATCTTGACGTCTATTCAAAATTTACATGCCAAAATGTCTATCTCATCCTAAACTACTAGTGGATCATCAAAATGGAGCCTCTTTGCAGCACTCGTTGGCTCTAAAGGTAGCTGCACAAGAAAAATTCAAAACACAATTGAGATTAGTTATACTATATGATTTAAAATCGAATAATTAACATTGAAATCAATATATATTGAATTATAATTGAACTCTAAAATTGTAATCTTGATTACCTAAAATATTTGTCTCTTCAAAGGGTCAGGAGTCCTAGAATATGCCCCTCTCAAAGAACTGACCAAACCAACTTTTGTAATGTCAATCTATATATGTGAACAAAAGCATAAAATTGATCCAAGTTAGCATACAATTGTTGGTAATAGGAACATATAAATACCAAACACAAAATAAAATAAACGCATACCTCTTTAGGTTGATCTTTTCCTTTATCTCCTTTAGGTGTTTCGACACCTCCTCCTTGAGGTGTTTCAACACCGGCTCCTTCAAGTGTTCCAATACATACTCCTTTAGGCATTGTGGCACTTGTCAACAACGATGTATAGCTCATAACTGCCTATACATAAAAATGACAAGTACATATGAAACTACCAATCTATATTGATGTATGTATAATCAATCCTAAAAATCTTAATTCAATTGAATTTGAGTTCAATTACCTTCTCCTTATCTAACATTGCACTTCCATAATCTCAACAAGGTTGCACCTTGCTCATACTTGCCAACAACGACGTATAGCTCATAACTTCCTGTACATAAAAATGACAAGTACATATGAAACTACCAATCTATGTCAATGTATGTATAATCAATATAAGGTATTAAAATTCTTAATTCAATCGAATTTGAGTTCAATTATCTTCCCCTTATCTAACATTGCACTATCATAATCTAGACAAGGTTGCACCTCACTCACACTAGGTATTTCCTACAAGAGGAAAATAATATAAACATATAAGTTATTATATAATTTCATTTATGACAATCCAAATGAAAAGCAAGTATATAATAAAAAAATGTAAACGAGTGAGTGCGAAAATATATATTGTGTGCGTGTCAAGGCCAAATGAAATGGCCCTAAGCGTGCTATTAGTCACCTGTGGGAGCTCCTCCTCAAACATCATCTGTTAAATAGACCATGTAAATAAATATTAGTACATTATACTATCTCTTATTAATATTCATTTAAAAAAAATGCAAGTTATGAATTTACAACTTAAATCTTACTTGTGTCACTATTCCAATGTCACCCTCTCTAGCAGGAGATAACTTTGTAGGGTGCGCTCCACTCCCTTGAGTCTGATCTATAATGTCCACATTATGGAGGTCATAATCAAAAGTGTCCAAGGGATGCTCGGTGGGTTGTAAAAGAGGAACCAAGCATATTTGGCAGTACATGGAGCAAGTATGTGGCACAAAAATATGTGGACTTGACAAGGATGACACAGTAGCACTCGAACCATTGCCAACATCACCAGAATGTGGCTGAGCTACTGTAGAAGCATGTGAAACCAAAAGGCCACTCAAAGAGTGAATAGCCTGGATAGTTTGTGTGGCCGCATCCTGCATAATATCTGGATGATATACTGGAGGTGGCGGAGGAAGGGGAGGAGGGGGAACATATGGGTGCAAGACTACTCTAACTACCCCTGGTCTATCATGTGGCATACCTCCACCAATGCCCTAGAAGGGTTTAATGTCAAAGTAATTGACATGATTCCCTAACACAAACTCAACATATATTTTTTTAATAAAGTAAAATGGTATATCACAATTGTTGTTTGGTGGTTTATCAAAAACCATACACCAACGATCCCAAAAGTTATCTATAATGTCCCTATGCATGCACCATTTTATAGAAAGTTTTAATTTATTAACATTAACTGGAAAACCAGTGCGAGGGTTAAAAAATAAAGAGGCTATTTGGGCTTTGGTTATTCTGAGATCTTTCACATCATCATAAGACAATCCAATGCATAATATTCCCTCATGTCTTCTTGCCACGAATGAAAGGCATTATGTTGGCTGGAGAGGGTTTCTATATTTTTAATTATATCCTTCAATGTGTTTGACATCTTGAATAATTGAGGGATTCTCTTATAAATTTCAGAAATGCCCATTAATTGCTGCAATTTTTCACCAATTAATTCTTCAATTGATGGTTGTGGAGGTGGTGGAGCATTTGGTATTTGTGCATTTTCATTCTCAGCTGGTGGATCATTTGGAATTTGTGCATTTTCATTTTCAGCATCCATAATGCCTGATTAAAGTTAAAAACTAATTAATCTAATTGAAATTAGACAGTATAAATGAAAATATTGTAAAAATACCCCAGTTTTAAAAAAAAACAAAAAAAAACTCTATTTTTTAACAAAAATCTATAAAATTCTCTAATTTTTAATACAAATACATAAACAACACTATTTTTAAATAAAAATCCATAAAAAAAATCATTTTTAATCAAAATCCATTCTAATCTCAAAATTTTCATAAAAATTCAATCAAAAACCCTATTTAAAAAAAAAGTCCATAAAAAACCAACTAAAATTATACAAATCTAATTCAAAATTTGATCAAGCAAAGAAAAATCTAAAATCTAACCTTTTCAAAATGGATATCAGATAGATTGGATATCTGATATGTGAAAAACCTTCTCACTATGCGTCGCTGCTTGTTTGTGAATGTCAAATGATTTTAACAAGCCTAATTTTTTTTATATATATGTATTCTTCAAATTGAATATTCGATTTGGATCGGATATCCGATTTGAATCAGATATCTGATATGGAGATCTTGGTTTGGTTTTTCCTTTGGAGGTGTGTATTGACACCCAAGCCACAAAAAATTCAACTCAGCATTTCCACATTTTTGGGTCGATGAAAAATGTATTTTTTCCCCATTTCCACTTTTTGGCCGATCATGATCCTACACATACCCCCAACCAAGAGTTGATAACTTGTAAAGACTTGTTTGCATCCTCTATATAGTAATTATTGGCTATCTCAATATCAAACTACACCACATGGGATCTGTTTGGCATATCAAATCTTTGGGCCACTGAAACAAGAGATAAGTTTGCAAGCACTCTGCCTGGTGGGATGATCACTCTCTATGTGCATGGATCATAATGTTTGGCACATTCAAAAACTAACTCATAACACTACACTATAGAAGGGAAACCAACCACATGAGCCAACCTAGAGATCAAAATCCCCTAAAACATCATAAAGCACAGTTCCTTAAAAGTTTGAGATTTTCTCCCCTTCGCGGAAATCAAACCAGGGAGGAAATTTAGGAATTTCTTGGTTAGACTGAATTCAGCAATGAAGGCACAATAATCACCCAAAAGTTACTCAATCATCATTATAACTCAATAAATAGCATTATTCATCCTTTAATCATTCAAACCAATCATGAAATGTGAAAATCATTCATCATTAATGCGTTCATTCCTCTAAATCATAATGTTTGGTAGGTTTTTAGGGATCTCCATTAGGGATAGGAATCCACAAAACTAACATAACTTCACACATTTTTGGGAAAATAAAGGGGCGATGAAAATTTGGGGATTTCCTGAGGTAGAGGAATTTTGGTAAGCAATCAAAATCCCAAAATTTCCAACTCGTCACAGCCTAATCCAAATTGATTGAATGATCATTAATTTGGGAACTAGTATTAAATATTGTTTATCTCAAATCATTCATTGATGGACTCAGATTTCTAATTTATCCAAGGGAAAATTGATTAATGTTGGCAATGAAATCAAAGATCGAAACCCTAGGATCTCACCATGAGCACACAATTTGATCTTAATTCACTCATTCATTCAATTGAAACATGATAAACTCCTCTAAGATCCTCAAAGCAAGGTAATTATTGAATGTAAGTGAGAAATAAAGACTCAAATTCACCCAAGACATCAATTTTGTTGAATGCATGGAACCCTAGATCGAATTAAAGCAAATCGGTATCAAGCACAAGATCAAGCATGCAAATGAAGTCTAGCAATGACCAACACTATAAATCTAGCAAAGGGATTGCGACATCAAATTCAGGGAAAGAATTGAAAAGAACAATGGGTAACCCTAGTTTACTTGTAGACCTTCAAGCACACCAAACCCAGGCTCAACACATGCATATGACACCAAAACCATTCATACTCATCAATTGAAAAAAAAGGCACTATGTACATACCATGGATGGAGTATAATTCAAGATAACAATTGATGGTAACAACCTTCGATTCCCACAAAAATGACACCACAGAAAAAAAAACTAGAGTCAACAACCCAAAGCTAGAACACCAAATTCCCACACAACACTCAAAATCAAGATTTTTCAAATTAGATGAAAAGAAAATGATATTGATTTTCAACACAAAATCCCTTAAAATTCCTTTAAACACAAGCTGTAGAATCTGCATAACAAATATAAATGAAATGACAAGACAGCCCAAGACAATTTTTGGGGATTCGAGGAGGTGAAGGAAATTCGGGAATCTGAGGGCCCGAAGGAATTTCGGGGATTTCCATCTGACACGGAATTTGCGAAGAGCCAAAATCTATGAAGCACAATGTAAAGCCATCCTCGTCAGGTATCTAAGGCAGGGATGGAAATTGGGGAATTCTGCCTAGGGAGGAAATTCTTGAAACTAGTGAAAAACTTGAAAACACTTGAAAAATTAGGATTTTCGAAGAATAGCTTCAAGGGATCATTTGCATGAGAAAATAAAACATTCAAGCACATCTCAAAGTGGCCAAATTTCATAATCAAAGGATCAAAAGCACCAAAGATCAAAGCAAGAGAGGGTCCCTGCTTTCAGTGGGGCGTGTGTGTGAAAACTACACAAGGTTATAGATCATACAATCTATAAAGCATAAAAATCACTTAATTTCTTTTGAAATTTAAAAAAAAAACCTCTACTAGGATTCATATGCCCCTCTGGGTGATTTAGTCCTAGTGCAAATTCTAAACTACATTTTCCAAAATTTAAAACTCTATTTCTGAGCTTTTTTTTTGTGGATAACTTTTTGTTTTAGTTTACAGACTTTCTATTTCATTTACTTCATTGCATATAGTTTAAATTGGTCCATCTTGTGCATTGCTTAATTTCAGTTCACATTATTACATACTTTAGAATATGAAATTTGCATTACATTTCATCATGGATATGTGCTTTGGTAAACTATGGATGTCCTTGAAGTCCTTAGTGGATGTGTCAAGTTGTGCTTTTGGAAATGGCCCTAATGAAATTGAACTTACTCATGCTCACTCAACTCCTAATGCATGTCCTCCTCATGATGTTGACATCATTGGAGAAGATGATGACAACATGAATAAATTCCTAAACAGTTTCCTTAACAACCTTGAAGCTAATGCATCCTTTTATACAACAATGGAACAACCAACACCCCCTATAATGCCACCACTTGAGATGTTTG
This sequence comes from Sequoia sempervirens, assembly GCA_007258455.2. Taxonomy (NCBI): domain Eukaryota; kingdom Viridiplantae; phylum Streptophyta; class Pinopsida; order Cupressales; family Cupressaceae; genus Sequoia; species Sequoia sempervirens. The sequence continues at coordinate 221,338,514 of VDFB02000002.1, forward strand.
GTTATTTACATCCTGAAGTTGAAACAAAAAGTGAACTTAATTTCCCTACAATAGGTGAACCTAGTTCCTATAGTCAAACAAACATTCAACCATTCTATGTTAACAAAGTGAAAAACACTCCAATCTACCTAGAAGAGACATATGGAAAAGGATTCAAAATCTTGAGTAACAAGGGTGTGAGACAAGTGAACATGAAACTCATCAACTCTTAGAAAAAATTACAATTGAAGATACAAAAGGATTAGGATATCAAGATCCTCCCCTGGATATAAGTGTCCTCCTTACTCAAGAACAATCAATACCTCAAAACGATGATAACATTGACAAGGAGATCTCTAGACCCCCTTCCCTAATCCAAACGAGAGAAATTGGTGAATCTAGAAAGCATAGAAGGTCTTACAAACTAAATAAAATAAAATTCCTTTGTCTGCCACCTGAAACTAAAAGAAAATTATAAGTACTTCTAAACCAAAGACTTATACTATTGACACCCATGAAAGAAAAGATAAGACTATATCCTAAAGGTGCAGATGTTCCACATTGTTGATACCATAGAACTCTTGGACATAGTACTAATGAGTGTCATGCATTCAAAATAATCTTGAGAAAATTCCACTTTGATAACAATTATTGCTACCCAAAGATTGCATAACATACCATTCCACTCCTTGTCATGTAAAATTTATAGAATCTTGTATTCTCACCATTACATGTTCTTTCCCATCACCTACCTTGGCTCATTCTTGTCCTACACATAGTGGTGACAAGAATTAGATAGCCTTGTCCTAGTAATGCATTTTTCATTGTCCCTTTGGTAGTTGTCTACCTTCAATTGGGATGTGAATGACCTGCTAATAGGTTGACTCACATGTGCCTTACTAGTCTTTTGCATTATTTATTTTTCATGTTTTTTTCTTTTTATGTGATTGCATGTGCATAATGCGATCCCTAGTGATGTTCTATTTGATGTATCTCTCTCTTTCTCTCTTTGTAGCATCCTCTCTATGTTGTAAATATTTTATCTTTTCCTTTTCTTTGTCTCATGTTTTCATTTTGGGGATGACACAGGGCATCGAGACATTCATGTATCTTCCATGTTAACCCAATATATTTTCCTTAATATTTTTCATTTGTCTTTTGTTTTCCATTTTGGGATGATGCAAGGCATCGAGACATTCATGTTTCCTCCATGTTGACTTGAAATGATTTTTTTTGTTTTCACTCTCTTTGTGTCATTCTTCTAGTTCTATGAGTATTTGGGGAATGATGATAGTTCTGAGCTAAGAAAATTGTAGCAAGAACATACTGACCCCAAATCCATAGATCCCTCATGTGTTTGGAGTTTCATTTTGGGGGAAACCCCTCTCTTTTCCTTTCTTTTGCATGACATAGCTTTATTTGGAAACATATGACTTGGCATAAGGCTTTCCAAGTTGGCTCTCATGCCTTCTTTATTGTTAGTATTTATCATTTTCTACTTTAAAGTAATTTCTCACAACATGGTGTTTAGCAATTTCTTTAAAGTGGGGGCATACATTAGTGTTATTCTTTTTCATTTCATGTTTCATAGTGTAGTCTTCTTATGTCATACAATGTGTCTTTTGTTTTGTGGATGATATTGGGTGTGATTTCCTTCAAGAGCATGATCTCTCTCAACATATTATATTCCTCTTAGTGGCTTGTGTCGAAATATTGTGTCTCAATCTCACAGGCTGAAACCTCTGGAAGAGCAAAGTCGGTATGATATTCATTGTGTCTAGCCAACTAGCAACTGTGAAACCTTGTGGAATGTTTAGGTCAATGAGACCTTGTTGATGTCTTGCTGATTGTAGTCTATCACTATGACATGTTGATCATTGTGACAGTTTCTATCTCTCACTGCTCAAGGAGATCTTTGGCTGATAGTTTATTTTCTGTGATGGTCGGAGAGACTCATAGTGACTAGAGTCATCAGAGTAACTCATTTTCTTTAGTATGTAGTCTTATCAATATGGAAAGTCTCACTGATAGTTATGCACTCGGATTCATCAGGATAACATGAAATTTTTGGTATGAAGTATCAGCAATAGTGGTAAGTCTTGCTGACAATGCAACATGTGTTTGTTATCGGATGTCTTTGATATGATCTCCTAGCTAATAGCGACTATTTCACTGAATGGAATACTAATGTCTATATGACTTGGGAACTTTGGTATGATGTCTCACCAAAGATCGATAGTCTTACCGAAGGGAGAGCTGATATATATGTAACCTTTGAATATCGGTATGATGTCTCATCAAATAATGATGGTCCTACTGAATAGCGATACATGTGATGGGTATCAGTATAATGTCTTGGCAATAAGGCGAAGTATGAGTGACAACTTGTGAACTCAGTGTAACCTCTTGCCGATAGTGATGAGTCTAGCCAATATCAATAGTCAGATCTTATGGAAATGGGGAGACACGGTTAGTGTCTCACCTACATGTGAATAAGGTTTGAATGCCTTTGACTAAGTGATGACTATCCTATGTGGTGAGTCTACGACCAATCAGAGCAGCCGAATAGGAACTGTTGGAAGTTAGTTTTTTGTGGCCGTTCTATGAGGAATTTCAACAAACAAGGATGACATGGATATATTCTGTAATTGCAGATGATGTCTGGTTCGATGAAGTTTCAATCAATGTTCAATGCACAGTTGGATGAACAGTTCAATGTATGATCAATTTGAATTCAATTCTGAATGATTGTAACTTGAATTTTCTATACAAGGTTGATCATTGAATCTATTTCTGTAATTTGACATCAAAAAGATAAGTTTGATCTATGTATGTAATCTCCATTACTGTAATACAAAGTGACTTCTCTTAGTGTGGTGGGTTTTTCTCCCATAAGGGTTTTCCCACATAAATCTGGTGTTCATGTGTGTATGTTATATTCTCTATTTCTGTTATTTCTTAGAAGTGTATCTTAATTGGACTCTAATTGAAAATTTAAAAGCACCTCTGCATTCTTCCCTGAGGTTTTAACGTTAGGAAATTTTCTTCTGCACCTTAGCTTTCCTTACAAATGGTATCAGAGCCTGGCCAATTGTGTTATCCTTGTGGGTACATTGGGTTTTTTGAGTCAATTTCTATTTAGTGGGAGTCTTGTAGAAGTTTGGTAATTCGAGTTATAGATTAAGATAGAAAGCACGTGAGGAAAGATTGAAATTCAAAAATTCAATGGAAAAAATTTTGAGTTGTGGAAACTCAAAATGGAAGATCTGTTGGTTGACCATGATCTATGGCTTGCTATGTCTAGAGTGAAGCCTACAGGCATGAAGCAAGAGGATTGGGACCTTGTAGATAAAAAATTAGAGGGGCTTATAAGGCATTGTTTAGCAGACTTTGTTCTTCTAAATGTTCATGAAGAAAAGACTGGCATCTATTTATTAGGGCAAGTCCTTGCTGAATAAATTGTTCTTGAGGAAGAAGTTGTATTCTTTGAGAATGCAAGAGGGAGGATCTCTTGTTGATCATTTGAATGCATTCAATATGTTGATTGCACAGTTAACATCTGCTATTGTGAAGATTGATGAAGAAGATCACTGTATGTTGTTATTGTGTTCTTTGCCAGATTCTTGGGATCACCTGGTGATGGCTATTGGAAGTACAACATCTAGTTTTAAGATGGAATATGTTGTTGCTTCTTTGTTATCAGAAGAGATGAGAAGGAAATCTTCTAAGATGGCAAAGGAGGTTCTTGCTATTAGAGGTAGATTGAAAGAAAAAGGAAAGAAGAAGGACAAGAAGTCCAAATCCAAATCAGAAGGGTGATTAAAGTCTCTTGGAAAGAAATCCAAGGTGTAGTGCTGGAATTGTGGGCAACGTGGTCATTTCTGAAAGGATTGGAAAGAGGAGAAAAAGAAGAAGAAGAAGAATTCTTCCGACTATGATTCTTCTCAGAGTGATACAAACGCCTTCATTGCAGCCTTGGCTACGCAGGCATCAGATGATGTCTCGCTGATTGACTCTGGAGCATCTTTCCACATGACATCTCATAGATATTGGTTCATGAAGTATGAAGAATACGATGGTGGGAAGGTGTATTTGGCAAGTGATTCATCTTTGGAAATTTTTGGTCATGGAAGAGTTATAATTTAATTCCTTGATGGAAGAGTGTTTGGAATCAATGATGTAATGCATATACCAGGTTTGGCTCAAAATATACTTTTTGTTAGTAAGTTGAATGATATTGGAGTGCAATTCACATTCTCTAGAAATGGCTATAAGATGAATAGAGGCTCAATGGTGCTAGCAAGTGGTGCTCGGATTGGTGCCTTGTATAAGCTGGATGCACATGTTGTTCAATGTAATAGTGTCTCTATAAAGTCACAAAAAGCTACTCATGGAGGAAAAGAGGGAAAAAATCCTGATAGTGTAAACTCTATGGAAGTTAAACTTCTAGCAGAAAAGACTATGCTCTAGCATCATAGGCTAGGCCACATTGGTGAGAAAGCTTTAAAAAACTTGAAGAATAAAAACCTGGTTGAGGGGCTTGAAGATTGTAACCTTGAATTCAAATTTTGTGAACATTGTATATATGGTAAACAACATCATGTTTCATTTTACTACAGTCCTCACAAATCTTCTAGTTTGCTTGATTATATTCATTTTGATTTTTTTGGTCTAGTGAATGTTCCTTCTTTGTCTAAGTCAAGGTACTATGTATCGTTTATTGATGATTATTCAAGAAGAGCATTTTTCTATTTTTTGAAAATTAAATCATAAGTGTTCAATTGGTTTAAGGAATTTAAAAAACTTGTAGAAAATCATACTAGAAGAAAAATAAAATGTTTAAGGATAGATAATGGTGGTGAATTTTGTTCTGATGATTTTGAGAGGTACTATAAAGATCATGGAATTAAAAGACATAAAAATACACCTTATACTCCGTAGCAAAATGGAGTTGCAAAAGGTTCAACAGGACAATGATGGAGATAGCACAAAGTATGCTGAGTAGTGTTGGCTTGGAGGAGAAGTTCTAGGCTGAGGCAGTTGCTACAACATGTTACTTGATAAACCGTTCTCTGAATTATGCTCTTTTTGAGAAAACAACTTTGGAAGCATGGTATAGTAAGAAGCCCTCTTTGAGACACATTCGAGTCTTTGGCTGTGAGGCATATGCATATGTGCCGAATGAGAAAAGATCTAAATTAGAGAACAAGACTATCAAATGTATTTTTATTGGCTAAAGTGCTAGCATAAAAGGATACAAGCTTTAGAATCCTAATATGGAGAAGGTTCTATACAACAAAAGTGTTATCTTTTGTGAGCTGAAGCCTTTTATCTTGGATATGCAATCAGAGACAAAATTAGAAAACAAAAAGGATGTAGTAGAAATTCCTCCTACACTAGATAAAGAGGAATTCAAAATTCAAAATTAACCAAAAACTGAGGAGAGCTCAAGCAGTTTTGAGAGTTCTGATGAAGAAGAACAACCTTAGCCTCAACAATTAAGGAGGTAAACTAGTGAAAGAAAGAAACCTGATAGGTATGGGTTTTCTTTGATAGATTCTACTTGTGCCTATGCTCTAATTTCTAGCATTGATGAGCCTAGGACTATGAAAGAGGCATTTAGAATGTCTGATTCAGAGTCTTGGTTGGAAGCCATGAATGAAGAAATGGTATTATTAGAAAAGAATGATACTTGGAGTTTGGTGCACTTGCCTGAAGGCAGAAAAGTTGTGGGCTGCAAATGGGTATTTAAAAATAAAATAGGTCTGGATGGAAGTGTGGAAAAGTACAAAGTGAGGTTGGTTGCGAAGGGTTATTCCCAAGTACAGGGAATTGATTATGGGGAGATTTTTTCTCCTGTAGCTAAGTTGACATCCATTAGATTTCTTTTGTCACTTGTAGCAGCATATGACTTAGAGATCGAATAGATGGATGTGAAGACAACATTTCTTCATAGTGATCTTGAAGAAGAAATTTATATGTCCTAGCCTGAGCATTTTGTGGAGAAAGGTAAAGAAAAACTAGTTTGAAAGTTGAAAAAGTCTCTGTATGGTTTAAAGCAATCTCCTAGAATGTGGTATCAGAAGTTTGACACTTTTGTTTTGTCATTGGGATTTGTAAGATCAAAATTTGATCATTGTGTGTATTACAAAGCTGAAAGTGATCGAGTTATTGTTATTTCTCTCTATGTTGATGATATGTTGTTCATAGGCAATAGTGAGTAATGATTTTTGATCTTAAGTCTCAGCTGTCTATAAAGTTTGAAATGAAAGATCTTGGTACAATGAGGTATATTTTGGGAATGGAAATAACCAGTGACAGGAAGAATAGAAATCTTTGGCTTAGTCAAAGTAAGTATATCAAGACTATTCTAGAGAAATTTTGTACAACTAATTGTAAGCAGCTAGTTGTTCCAGTTTTGCAGGGAACGAAGCTATCTGTTGAAGACTATCCAAAATCTCCTACTGAGATGGAGGACATGACCAGTGTACCTTATACTAGTATAGTTGGTAGTCTTATGTATGCAATGGTTTGTACAAGGCCAAACATTGCCCAAGTAGTGGGAGTACTTAGTCGGTTTATGGCTAATCCTGGAAGGACACATTGGGATGCTGTGAAAAGGGTATTCAAATATTTGAAGGGCACTTCAAAATATGCTTTGCATTACTATGGAAACTTGGTTGAATCACAGAGGACTCTCGACATTCGAGGCTATGTGGATTATGATTGGGTAGGGGACATTGACAACAGAAGGTCCACCAATGGATATATTTTCATGTTGAATGGTGGTGCAGTCAGTTGGATGAGTAAGCGACAGGTTGTAGTCACTTTGTCCACTACAGAGGCAGAATACATTGCAGCTACACACGCTTGTAAAGGAGTAATCTGGTTAAAAAAAATTTGTTCTAACATTGATTTTGATGCAGGGAAAATAACAATTTATTGTGACAGTCAGAGTGCTATCTGTTTGGAAAATAATCCTACTTTCCATGCTAGGACGAAACATATAGATGTATAGTATCATTTTGTATGAGATATGGTGGAGGATGGAAAGGTATCATTAGAAAAAGTGGATACTCTAGAGAATGTTGCAGATGTATTGACGAAGCCAGTGAGCATAGAAAAGTTCAAGTGGTGTGCTAGTTTGATGGGCCTCAGTGCCCATGAATTTTAGTAGTTGTGTTGTGCTTTGGAGGTGCTTATATGATCTTCGTCAAGTGGGAGATTGTTGGAATATTGTGCCTCAATCTCATAGGCTGAGACCTCTGGAAGAGAAAAGTCGGTATGACATTCATTGTCTCTAGCCAACCAATCAGAGAAGTCGAAAGGGAACCATTGGAAGTTAGTCTATTGTGGCCGTTCTATGAGGAATATCAACAAAAAGGGATGAAATGGATATATTATGTAATTTCAGATGATGGCTGGTTCGATGGAGGTTCAATCAATGTTCAATGCATATTTGGATGAAAAGTTCGATGTATGATCAGTGTGAATTCAATTCTGAATGATTGTAACCTGAATGTTCTATACAAGGTTGATCATTGAATCTACTGCTATAATTTGACATCAGATAGATAAGTCTAGTCTCTGTATGTAATCTCCATTACTATAATACAAAGTGACTTCTCTTGGTGTGGTGGGTTTTTCTCTCGTAAGGGTTTTCCCATGTAAATATGGTGTTCATGTGTGTATGTTATATTCTCTGTTTCTGTTATTTCTTAGAAGTGTATCTTAATTGGACTGTAATTGAAAATTTAAAAGCACCTCTACATTCTTCCCTGAGGTTTTGACATTAGGAAAGTTGCTTCCGCACGTTAGCTTTCCTTATAGCTTGATGTGACACACTGCATCCCTTAAGTTGTGAATTTTATTCTTTGATTGGTCCTCTCTTAGAGACATTAGGCACAATGTTCCCTAAGTTAAAGACCTAACATGAACTAAAAAATAATCCTTTAAATGTTCCCTATTTTTTCATTTTCAAATTCAGTTATGTGGCCACCTTGCATAATACACTTTGCATGCTTGTGGAGCCATCTCATTTGTTCATGAGTTCTGGTCTACGAGCACCTTGCTCACTAGATGCCTTTAATTGGAAAATTTGTAAAAAATGAACTTTCAATTGTAAAATAATTGTAAAGAGGTCTTGGGAGGTCATAAATTATGTATTTGAGGTCTCAAATAGGTCACTAGGGGGTTAGTTAAGTCAAATTTCAAGTAATATTGTTTTATTGCACAAACTACAAAAGTTGCAAAACTTGGAAAATACAAAATGAAAAGGAATGTGAAGAGTCACCTCATTGGAGGAGGTAGTTAGTTGGTTGAAGATATAAAGGAAGGAGTTTTAACTATTGTAATGGCTCTATAAAATCATTTTTAAGGTGAGAAAGTGATCATTGATTGTAATCTTGAAGATATTTTGTCAATAAAAGTACCATGTTTTACAATAACTCAGTTTTTCTTTTAGTTGTTCATTAGTTGTACAACCTGCATAGTAGTATTGGGCCTTTAATCCTATCTTTTTAAGTAGCATAGTGATTTATCTTTCATTTACATCCTTTTTGAAGGGACTCCTTTGATTATTTCAGTTGTTCTAGGGTTGATTTTCTTTAACTCGGGTTGAAACCCTCAATATTGGGGTTTTGAGAGTCTAACAAGTTTGGAATTGCTACTCCATCAAATTAGGCTTTGTAAATAAGTGGAGTAGGTTAGCCTTAGGTTCTTTATTGGGTGTGTGTGTGTGTTGATTTGTGTAGAGGAAAGTGAGATTACAGATTGAATGTTGTTGTCCTGACAAAAAAATAGAGTTTTCCAATAAAAATAAATGGATCCAAGGTGATAATTGATGTTAAGGAATGCAACAAGGGTGTAAGAAGGTTTGTATAGTTTGTGTAGGTATATTCCAAAGTTTGGAATCATCTTCAAGTGGCTTTGAGGTTTGGAGGGTATATTTTCATTACACACCCATTTTGCTTGATCAAGATTGAATAGAATGAGGGTTTTACACTATGATGCAAAAATGAGTCTTCCAGTTCCTAAAAGTTCATGATTCTTTGGTTTTGAGAGCTATTAAAATAATTTTTGAAGTTATTTTTTGATTTGGTGGTGATTTAAGACTACTTCATTTGTAAATTTGGCCTAATTTAAAGGTTTTTCCAGTGTATAGTCCAGTTTTTTGATGATTATTTCAAAAAAAATTATCTGATATTAATCTGTATGAATAAGCGTGAAAATGGGTCCCAAGATGTGATAATATTTTTTGATGGTTCAAAGTGGTTTGAATGATGCACTTGTTTTTTTCAAGTTGTGCTACTAGGGTTTGGGTGTAAGAATGCAAGAAAATGAGAACTCTACATAAACTTAGATGTAGATGGTGGATATTAATTGGAACATGTATAAATGATGTTCCTAAAGGTGTCTAAATATTTAGGTAAGGGTTTGGAAAGAAAACTTGAAAATTTGGTGTTTTGAGTAATATGGTCCAAAGGGGTAAAATGGTGTTTTAATTGCAATAATTAAAGGATCTGTTAAGAATAGTGTTATGTGAATCTGATTTTCCTTTGTTTAAATTAAAATGATAATCATTACAATGATTTGGGAGTCTGGTGATAGTCTAAAAGTAAGAATGTATGGTTGTTGTTAATTTTCCTTGAGGAGTGAGTTGTATTGAGGAATGTATTGGTGAAAGTTGTAAGAATTGGTTGTTTCGGTTTCTCTAATCAATTTTTTAGTTAAGTACAATCAATTTGATGAAGGTTTGGATGTATTTGAATCTAGAAAAGGTCTATGACACTGATTTGGTGATTGTGATGGTTTGTAGCCTTGAGAATATCAAGTGAAATTGATGAATTTTGTTGAAAATATGAGTCAATAGTGATTGTTTAGTTTGATATTCTCCATTTGTGTTTGGGTCAGAAGTACCCCTGATGTTGGTTTCTTTTGGTAAATGATATTGTATCAATTGGTATCAGAGCTAGCTGATTATGTGGATGTGTTGAATTGGTAGTTTGTTGAAGTTGGTTTGTTGAGTTGGTTGTAGGTGCTTGATCCATCTAAGTTACAGAGAGGAAGTTTTGGTGTTTGTGTTTGTGATTTTGTGTAGGTTAAGAGAGAACCTGATTGTTGGTTGCTAAGAGACTGGGGAGAGAAAAGCAGATACACCTAGGTGAGGCAAAGAAGTTTCTTGAGTTTGTGTGGTGGAGTAGTAAAGGAAGATGGATACATGACTAAAGAAGCACTTGAGTTTGCAGCCTAAAGAGTACTCCACTAATGGGAATAGATGAGAAGATGAAAAGATGATTGGTCAGAGTAGGTCAAGGATGAATTGTGAAAAAAGAGGAAAGGTTGCTTGGAAGAAGAGAAAGGGAAGTCATGTGTCCTTTGGTAAAGAAAGAGTTGGTGGAAAGATGAGAGAATTGTGGAAGGGCAGTCCTATGTCCTTTTGAATGAAGAATGATTTGTGAACCTGATGTCAGAAAAAGAGAAAGGAAAAAGGCAAGTTGAAGAAGAGTTGAAGACAAAATATGGAAACAAGACAACGAAAAAGAGTATGGTTTCAAGAGAAGGGAAGAATATGCATTCCAAGACAAATTTGAAGTTTTTTTGTAGGTACAAGAAAAGTTGATACAGTATGTTTCCAAGGGACTTGAAATTTTTTTGTTGGTTGGTTGTATGGTGCAGGAGCACCTTGCTCACTAGATGCCTTTAATTGGAAAATTTGTAAAAAATAAACTTTGAATTGTAAAAGCATTGTAAAGAGGTCATGGTAGGTCATAAATGATGTATTTGAGCTCTCAAATAGGTCACTAGAGGGTTGGTTAATTCAAATTACAAGTAATGTTGTTTTATTGCACAAATTGCAAAAGTTGCAAAACTTGGAAAATACAAAATGCAAAGGAATGCGAAGAGTCACCTCATTGGAGGAGGTAGTTAGTTGGTTGGATGTATAAAGAAAAAAAAATTAACTATTGTAATGGCTCTATAAAATCATTTGTAAGGCGAGCAAGTGATCATTGATTGTAATATTGAAGATATTTTGTCAATAAAAGTACCCTATTTTACAATAACTCATTTTTTCTTTTGGTTGTTAATTATTTGTATAGTCTGGATAGTAGTATTGTGCCTTGAATCCTATTGTTTCAAGTATCGTAGTGATTTATCTTTCATTTACATCCTTTTTGAAGGGACTCCTTTGAGTATTTTAGTTGTTAGGGTTGATTTTCTTTAACTCAGGTTGAAACCCTCAATATTGGGGTTTTGAGAGTCTAACATGTTTAGAATGGATACTCCACTGAATTAGGCTCTATAGATAAGTGGATTAGGTTAGCCTTAGGTTGTTTATTGGGTGTATTTATTGATTTTTGTAGGGACAAGTGAGATTACAGATTGAATGTTGTTGTCCTGATAGAAAAACAAAGTTTTCTAATAAAAATGAATGGATCCAAGGTGATAATTGATGTTAAGGCATGCAAGAAGGGTGTAAGAAGGTTTTTATATTTTTCTAGGTATATTCCAAAGTGTTGGAAGCATATACAAGTGGCTTTGAGGTTTGGAGGTTATATTTTCATTAAACCCTTGTTTTGCTTGATCAAGATTTAATAGAATGAGGGTTTTACACTATGATGCAAAAATGAGTCTTCCAGTGCTTAAAATTTGATGATTCTTTGGTTTTGAGGCCTATTAAAAGACTTTTTGAAGTTATTTATTGATTTGGCGGTGATTTAAGACTACTTAATTTGTAAATTTGGCCTAATTTGAAGGATTTTCCAGCGTATAGTCCAATTTTCTGATGATTATTGCAGAAAACGTGTGTATATGATATTAAGATATGTGAATAAGTGTCAAAATAGGTCCCAAGATGTGTTAATAGTTTGTGATGGTTCAAAGTGGTTTGAATGTTGCACCCGTTTTTGTCAAGTTGTTGCGCTACTAGGGTTTGGGTGTAAGAATGCAACAAAATGAGAACTTTGCATAAACTGAGATGTAGATGGTGGATATTGATTGGAACCTATCTAAATGATATTCTTTACGGTGTCTAAATGTTTAGGGAAGGATTTGGAAAGAAAAATTGCAAATTTGGTGTTTTCAGTAATATGGTCCAAAAGGGTAAAATGGTGTTTTGAGTGCAATAAGTAAAGGATCTGTTAAGAACAGTGTTATGTGAATATGATCTTGGTTTGCTTCAATTAAAATGATGATGATTATAATTATTTGGGAGTCTGGTGATAGTCTGAAAGTAAGAATGTTTGGTTAATTGTCAATTTTCCTTGAGGAGTGAGTTGTATTGAGGAATGTATTGGTGAAAGTTGTAAGAATTGGTTGTTTCAGTTTCTCTAATCAAATTTTGAGTTTAGTACAATCAATTTGATGAAGGTTTGGATTTATTTGAATCTGAAAAGGGTCTATGATACTGATTTGGTGATTGTGATGGTTTGTAGCCTTGAGAATATCAAGTGAAATTGATGAATTTTGTTAAAAAAAATGAGTGAGTCAATGGTGATTGTTTAATTTAATCTTCTCCATTTGAGTTTGGGTCAAAATTACCCTTGATGTTGGTTGTTTTTGGTAGATTCTATTGCATCAATTTCCAAGCATACAAAGCTTTTCTTCCCTCATGAAGATCAAAGTTAATTATTGTGTGGTGCCTTATCAAAGTTATTAGGAGGTATAACATTGGTATAGTTTGATAGGAATCCCATTTGAGGAATGACTTTCCCATAGCCACTCACCTATGTCTATGAGTAGATATCAGCCATGTGCATATGTGTCTCACCTCTTTCAAATCCTCACCCAGTCAATGGCCTGAAGTTTCATTTCCTTAGAGTGAGCATGCATTTTTTGGACAAACAACCTAGATTTGATCCACATCATGTTGGAAAAATGGTCGAGGCTTGTTCTGCACCTTTTGTATTGTTTTTTTTTTCTCATTGTCTTTGGTAGTGCATGTGTGTTCCTTTAATGATGCTCTTTATATCATTTTTGATGTGTGTTCTTTTGTGGGCCTATGTTGGTTTTCCATGGGATCTTGATCTTGGGGGCTTGATCACCCCTCTTGATCATTGTTGTCCCATCTTACATGAATTAGTGAACTTTGACCCCTCTTGAAGCAATTTTTTCTACTTTAGTGTGAGTTTTAAGAAAGCTCATCCTCTCACTAAAGTGGTGATCTGTAATTAGAGTTTACAAAATTAACTTGTAAATTGATTCAAATTACAGTTTTTCCCGATCTAGGCAGTATTGTGTGATTATGCTTCTTAACCATTGAAAATGTAAAACTAGTTCATTAAAACTTACAAAACTTGAAAATATTATCTAACTACTATAATGTTGTAATTAGAAATCAAATTCTGAATTGAAAAATGAAAAGAAATGGAGAGAATGATAGATAGAAGATAGAAGAATAAGATAGAAGATCATAACACACAGGTTGATAATAGAGTTCATTCAATCAGGACTACATCTTCGGGTCCACTTCTCAAGTAGGATTGCTTTATTAATTTTGCCAAGCAATTGAATTGCCTTGTTACAATATCCAAGCTCCAAAACCTGCATAAAATTTATCACAATCTCCTCTCAACACTTGAAGACACTCAAAAGGCGTTCGTGCTTACAATATTCTCCTCCAAAGAATTATTTCTCCAAAATGAACTTCACTAATTCTCCCTGTTACAATTTTCTCCAAGAAAATTCTACTACCTTTACAAGAAAATAAGACCCTTTTTTATTCAAATTTATTTGCTAATATGACTTTAACCATATAATTTTGTAAATATTGCATATCTCCCATTTTTACATCATATGATTTTTACAAATCTCCATAATCCTAATAATCCCCCCTTTTACAATAAAACTTACTAATATCCCATTTAAAAATCTTCAAAAGTAAATCCCCCTTTGGCTTTTATAATTCTAAGCCATACAATTAAAAAACAAACCCCTTTAATTATGAGCCATTATAATTTTGGATAATAAAATCCCTTTTAAAAGAATGACTTATAATTCAAGCCTTTAATCCTTTCAGGATTTATTCCTTTAATAATATTTATGAATTATTTTAGTCCCTTATAATTTGGGCTTAAAGGGGTTAATTTTTGAAATATGAGTTTACGGATTATTTTCTCTCCTTGTTTAATGGGCAAGAAAAGAGGATTTTAAGGGATAAAATCCCACCAAATCCTCCTCTTTTCTTTTAACTTTTAAGCCATATATATTTTTTATTTAACAATATGATTTAATCCATTTTTTTTTCCACCATGTCAATGCCAACTCACTATTCCTGCCACATCACCACCGCCGCATCACATGATGACATCATCATTTTGACTAAGTTTGACCAAAACTTTGATCGGCTCTATCTTGCTCATACGAACTTTGTTTGACGTGATTCAAAAGGCATCGGAATTGTATTGGCAAGCCCTTCGACATGGCAATTTTTTTACTTGGATATGAGGAAATCAATTTTTCACTCATTTTGACCTCTTGATTTGCCTATTTGACCAAACCTTTGATTGCACATAACTTCTGCATTCAAAATCCTTTTGAGCCCGTTCAAGTTGCGTCAGGATTGTGTCAGCGAGCTCTTTCTAATGATGCCAATTTAAATGAATTCTGAGACTATGAAATTTTTAGGTATTTTGGATCCACCTGGATCATTCCTCCACATTGAGAAGCTTTTGGACATCCAAAAGTCTATTTTATGTACAATTTGAGCTAGGGAAATGTCACCCCACTTGCCCAGTATCATCTATCCTTCCTGCTAAAATTTTGAACATCTGACCCATCACAAACACAAAGAAATATGAGATAGCTTTGTTGATACCATCAACTGCATGTTCATCAATATTCACTATCACATTCATCATCCACATAGAAATAACTAGCATAATAACAAGCAACAATATTGAATACATTGATGTGAAGGAAATAGTATCAACATTCTGGATCTCTTGAATAGGAACATTATTAGAAAATGAAACATCCAAACCCTCTTTTACCACATTTGGATGAAGGCCTGACTCTGCTTGCAACTGATCCTCACACTATATTATCTATGACACCCTATCATCTTCATGCTTAGTATCACTAGTTGTTATAGACATGAGAGTTAAAGCATTGCTTGCATTTACAATAAATTTCATATGCCATGTGTTTACAACAAATCTTTCATTCTTCATGTGATGAGCTTTTATAATATATTCAATTCCATCCTTAAACAAATGATACTTGTTATGTTCCCTATAGAAAATGGCCTTTTTGTCATACAAATAAGGACTAGCTAGAACCATCCCATAGATGTCAAGAGGAATTACATCTAACTCTACCTCATCAACAAACTTGGATGTGATTGTAAATCAGAGTTTACACTGCTTTGACACATGTAGCGAGCATTATCATGCACCCAACCCAGTGGATAGGGTCTAGGATGAGGAGTTGTTTTTAATCCCAATTGATTAACAACTTGTTCTGAGATAAGATTAACTTGTGACCCACTGTCTATTAGTGTATCAATCTTATTTTGTTTAACAATAGCCCTTATATGAAACAATTCATTCCTCTTACTTTCAACGGGTACTTCATTACACTTTGATGAAGAAGCATGGGAAATAGTATTGAAAAAAGGAATATTACCTTTGATACCCACAACTGAGATCTTGGTTTCATCATCAAAACTGGATCAAAGATCTTGCACGATAGTTGCAATATTTTGCTTACCCTTTCAATCCTTAAACCACTTTAGCTTCTGATTGGGATGTAGTTTCCAACATCTTGCATCTTCATGACCTTTCTTTCTTGCAATGTGAGCAATAAGGCTTTTCGTCCTCTTTCTTTATAGTAGTTGTTCACTATGATTTATCTTTCCCTTTATTTCTTCATGCTTAGTTGAGTCCATCAATAGATTGTCATGGCTATTCCTTGAGCTTGTTTCCAAATGGATAGCTTGTACACTGACTTCATCAATGTTAGTTGGATTAAACATAAGTACGGTATGTTTCAATTTCTCATGTAATCTACCTACGTATTTTAATAAAGTTTCTTGTGTGTACAATGGAATGCCTAAAATTAAAGCCTTCTTCCTAAACTCCTATGTATAATCATGTACACTTTTTCCTTTGTCTTGCTTTAATGATTTCAAATTCATTACTAATTTTTGCATATGACCTAATGGATAGAATTGTTTCTTTAATGCAGCTATAAAATCAAAGAAAGAAGAAATAATTTTTCTATAACAACTTAGATCCTCCCGTGTTCTACTCTCCCACCAAATTAAAGTTGTGCCTCCTAGGCGAAGAGTAGCTAATTGGATTTTATGAGAATCCTCAATAAAAATTTTAACTCTACAATAGACTTCAATTTGCTTAATCCAATTATCTAGTTTATCTTCATCTAGTTCTCCATTATAGACTTGGAAAATCAAATTTAACATCTAGTTTTAACAAAGGTGCATTAGCTTGCATAGGCTATTTCTTTTTAGAAGCATTAGATGAAGAAGAAGAGGATGAAGAAGATGAAGAGGATGGCGATGGAGGTTCAGGAGGGTCACCACCACCTCCTACTCCTTTACCTTTGCCTTATTGTAATGAGGATTTAGCTTCCTCCTTCTTTACGTTCCTTTTTCCTTAGTCGTTCTTGTCTCTCTTGAAAAAGAACTTCTACCATTGACTTCATTTCTAGGAAATATTTTTGAAATCCCTTCTCATCAAGTTTTGGAACTTCATGTTTAGTTACCATCTCTGACATCTTTGATGGAAAGGTCCTTCATTTTCCAATCTCAGGATTGAACTCGGTAAGTGCACCTTCTCCTTGCCTCAATTTAAACCTGGATAGCATTCACTTATGCAATTTCCTACAAAACGGGCTCTGATACCAACTTTATTTGTAATTATAGTTTGCAAAATTAACTTGTAAATTGATTTGAATTACAGTTTTTCCTGATCCAGGCAGTTTTGCATGATTATGCTTCTTAACTATTGAAAATGTAAAACTAGTTCATTAAAATTTATAGAACTTGAAAATGTAATTAGAAATCAAATTCTAAATTGAAAAATGAAAAGAAATGGAGAGAATGATAGATAGAAGATAGAAGAATAAGATAGAATATCATAACATGCAGGTTGATAACGGAGTTCGTCCAATCAAGACTGCGTCTTTGGGTTTGCTTCTCAAGTAGGACCTCTTAATTAATGTTGCCAAGAAATCTAATTGCCTTGTTACAATATCCAAGCTCCAAAACCTGCATAAAATTTCTCACAATCTCCTCTCAACACTTGAAGACACTCAAAAGGCCTTTGTGCTTACAATATTCTCCTCCAAAGAATTATTTCTCCAAAATGAACTTCATTAATTCTCCCTAATGAACTTCATTAATTCTCCATGTTACAATTTTCTCCAAGAAAATTCTACTACCTTTACAAGAAAATAAGACCCCTTTTTATACAAATTTATTTTCTAATATGACTTCAACCATATTATTTTGCAAATATTGCATATCTCCCATTTTTGCATCATATGATTTTTACAAATCTCCATAGTCCTCATAATTTCCCCTTTTACAATAAAACTCACTAATATCTCGTTTACAAATCTTCAAAAATAAATCCCTTTTTGACTTTTATAATTATAAGGCATATAATAAAAGAAAGAAACCCCTTTAATTATGAGCCATTATAATTTTGGATAATAAAATCCCTTTTAAAAGAATGGCTTATAATTCAAGCCTTTAATCCTTTTGGGATTTATTCCTTTAATAATATTTATGAATTATTTTAGCCCCTTATAATTTGGGCTTAAAGGGGTTAATTGTTGAAATATGAGTTTACGGATTTTTTTCTCTCCTTGTTTTATGGGCAAGGCAAGAGGATTTTAAGGGATAAAATCCCACCAAATCCTCCCCTTTTCTTTTAGTTTTTAAGCCATATATTTTTTCTTTAACAATATGATTTAATCCATTTTTTTTTCCACCATGTCAATTCCAACTCACTATTCCTGCCACATCACCACCTACCACATAACATGTTGACATCATCATTTTGACTAAGTTTGACCGGCTCTATCTTGCTTATACAGACTCTGTTTGACGTGATTCAAAAGGCATCATAATTGTATTGATGAGCCCTTCAACATGACAATATTTTTACTTGGATTTGAGGAGATCAATTTTTCACCCCTTTTCACCATCTGATTTACCTATTTGACCAAACCTTTCACTGCACATAACTTCTGGATTCAGACTCCTTTTGAGCCTATATACATTGGAATTCTTACTGCTCTAAGAGTGCAAAACAACTAAGAAACATGAATAACAAAATGCCAAGGACACCTAAAGATTAGCCAAAAGAGTGGTTCAACGAAAAGGAATGCAAATAAAATGAAACCCAAATATTTTTACCTCCCTTGTTGTTGATACCTCTTTGATTGGCCCTTGCTTGGATTGGTTGTGTGCTCCTTAGATGATAGTTTGAATGCCTAAAATGCAAGCTTCAATATGCAAAATGATGAACAAAGATGGTTGAATGATTGAAAAAGGCTTGAGGATTCAAATGGACAGCATGTAGTTATCAAAATGCAAAGTGTTGAGAATGCAAATTGGCAGCATAATGGTGCAAGATGGCTAAGTGTTCTAAAAATGCCCTTGAGGAGGGGGTATTTATAGGAGAATTTGAATTCTCTAGAAAATTCAAGGGTCAAGATTGATCCAACAAGGTCAAGATGAAGGGCTATGGTGGGGTGAGAACCCACAAGCCCTCACATCTTGACATGTGGAGGGTGAAGTGGCCAAAGGGGGATGAGATGGAAATGAGTTGTCAAAAAGGTACATGAGGTGGAAAAGGACATGCACCTTGGGGGATGAGAGGATTTCCACAAAAAGGGATTTCTTGTCCCCAAGTGGGAGTGAAAGGGACATTTGAGGAATTTTGGAATTCCTCAAAAATCTACATGGGAAAAGGAAAGGTGGTTGGGGATATAAATGTGAATTAAAAATTCACATTCCTAGAAAAGTCTAAAAGATAAAAGATGGGCTCCAAAAAGGTGGGACTTGGTCACATGTGGAGATTGTGACAAGTCCAAGGTTGGTCACATGTGAAGATTGTGACAAGTCCAAGGTTCTAGAAGCCTTGGAAGGATGGAATGTGAATTAAAAATTCACATATAAAAGAGGGAATCTAGGAAGAATAAAAAGGAATTAAAAATTCCTTGGAGAATGATTAGGCTTAATTAATCAGTAATTAGAGGATAATTAGGGGCTAATTAGGATTAAAAGCCAACTTGCAAAAGTTGGAGGATGTGACACATCCTAATCAAGGATTAGGCATGTGCACATCCTTAATGAAGATGAGGAAATGGATTAGGATTAGATGAAAATGACATGTGAGGAATTAAATAAATGTAATATTTATTTAATTTATTTGATGAAAAGAGGATTAAGGGAGGGTAAGGTATTTAATTATTAATTAAATACCTTAGGGATTTAGAGAATGCTGATATTAATTAAATAATAGTAATATTACTTAATTAACTCGAATAAGAGGATGTTTAGACGAAAAGTGATAAATTTGGATAAATTAAGTGTCCAAATTTGGATGTCTACATTTTTCCCCTCTTTGAGATGGTGTTACGAAGTAGCATCATTTCAAAGAATATTAAAATATAGAACCTAGAAGAAGATGGTTAGATTGGAAAAGATGCCCCAGTCATCCAAAGGTGACTAGGAAGGGAAGAAAAAGTGATGAAAATTAGGGATGAAGGATGCCCCCTCGAGAGGACATGCGGGTTGAAGAGAACACGTGTGTGCTCTCAAAAAATGATGTGATGCAAGGGGAGATGAGGAAGATGATGCAAGGTGATGGGGAAGAGAGTAAGTGATATGGAGATGGATGAAGCACAAATGGATTTCAAAAGGTGATGTTGCCCCAGTCAAGGTACAAGCCAAAATGGGTTGATGATGGATGGAGGGTTTTCAAGCTGTGTTAGGATCGTGTCAACAAGCTCTTTCTAATGATGTCAATTTAGATGAATTCTAAGACTATGAAATTTTTTGGTATTTTGGATCCCCCTGGATCAAGTGGGGGCTAAATGTAGTGTCAAAAAATGTTGTTCGTGACATTTTCACACTTGTTTGGTCCCTCCTTATAAAATAAAGCTTAATTACGCCTTGACTTAGTGTTGTAATGTGTTCAATACACACAAATTAAGTCTTGGGACCTTGTAAACTAAATAAAATTAATCATAACTTATGTAGAGTGTTGTAAAGTGTTTAACACACTTAACACACTTTTCTAGTTTTTTCATAAATAATTAGACTTCATTATGCTTTAATTGGCCTTGTTTTGCATCCACAAGCCTTAATTTATTCATATTTTTTAGGATAATCCTCACATAAATCAACATTCAATCATAATTTAGGTTTTTTTAGGTTATGTGGCCCAAATTTAGTGATCAGGGACTCATGTGCCACCTTGGGCGTATGAGTCCCACCTAGGGTTTTGGGTCCTAATCTGGATTTTACACCTTTATAAGAATTTTTGAAAATGGTCCCATAATTTATGCCTAATGGGACTCATACACCACATGGGCGTATGAGTCCCGTGTGGTCCAAAATTAAATATAATTCAAATTCTTGGTAGGATTTTATCCTCCTAGATCTAATGTCAAGTTGTATTGTTGTAATTTAGGGAAATTTGGCATAATTAAGTATAAATACAAGGTTATTTCACTCATTTTACACCTAGCAAGTTGAATGAGCATCCTCATAGAAAATTTGAGTTCATAAGAGCACTCAAGTGTTTACAAGAGCATTTGAAAGCATTCAAGGATAGATTATCAAGTGATTTAGAGCATTATTCAGGTATCAAGCATCATTTTTTTTAGCTAAAATTTGTGATGTAGGATTTCATGACTCAAGCTAGCATCAAGGAAATATTGAGGATACCCTAGTATCCTCAAAGTCCTAGAAAAATCTTGTGAAACATGTGCTATTTGATTATGCTGAGTATTTGGCCAATGATCTCAATAATAGCTTGACTTCTATCAAGAACATTAATGAAATCATCTATTTCACACACTACTCATTGTTTATGCATCTCCTTCTACATGAAGGAAAAACCATAACAAGTTGGAAACCAACATGTTTGAAAGAGTGTTCCATGAGGTTTTGAGGATGGGGATGGGGTAATGATAGGGGACGTGTTTTGGGGACATGGAAACGGGGGATGGCGGTGAGGGGACAATAGGGTGCTAAAATACATATAGTACTTGAGGAGACAACTAGGAGTCCCCTAGACATCTTGAGGACACCCCAACATCCTCAAAGTCCTAGCAACATCTTGTGAAACACAATGTATTGTGAAACATGTGCCATTCAATTATGTTGAGTATCTGGCCAATGACCTCAATAATAGCCTGACTTCTATCAAGAAAATCAATGAAAAAATCCATTTTACATGGTACTCATTGTTATGCATCTCCTTCTGCATGAAGGACAAGACCATAACCTGCTAGAAACCATAACATGTTGGAAACCAACATTTTGGAAAGAGTGTTCCATGGGGTTTTGAGGATGGGGATGCGGGGACGGAAGGGGACATGTTTCAAGGATGCGGGGATGGGGGGTCTAGGATTGGGGACAGTGGGGGGATGACGGTGAGGAGGAAGCAAGGTGTTGAAATACATATAGTATTTGAGGATACAACTAGGAGTCCCCTAGATGTCTTGAGGACACCTCAGCATCCTTGAAGTCCTACCAACATCTTGTGAAACATGTTCCATTTGATTATGCTGAGTATTTGGTCAATGACCTCAATAATAGCCTGACTTATATCAAGAACATCAATGAAATCATCCATTTCACACACTACTCATTGTTTATGCATCTCCATCTACATGAAGGACAAACCATAACCTGCTAGAAACCATAACATGCCAGAAACCAATGTGTTGGAAAGAATGTTCCATGGGGTTTTGAGGATGGGGATGGGGGGACAATAGGGGATGTGTTTCGGGGATGTAGGGATGGGGGGTATAGGTTTGGGGGCAGTGGGGGGACGATGGCAAGGGGGAAACAGGGTGCTAAAATATATATAGTACTTGAGGAGACAACTAGGAGCCCCCTGGACGTCTTCAGGACACACTAGCATCCTCGAAGTCCTAGCAACATCTTGTGAAACAAAACGTATTGTGAAAAATGTGATGTATTCAAAAACATCATAATTTGAAACATTTTATGTATTTAAACCTGTGGTATTTTGAAACATGTCATGAATTCAAATGAATCGTATTTCAAAACATGCAATTCATTCAAAATCATGGTATTTTGAAATATGTGATGCATTCAAACCTATGGTATTTTGAAACATGCAATGCATTCAAACAAATCATATTTTAAAACAATGCACACATTCAAACCCATGATATTCTAAAACATCATATGTATTAATAGTGCCCAACATTTTTTTAATGTGGAATTAAGTTTGGGGGTGGCAGGGGGAAGGCGATAAGGGGGAAATAGGGTGTTGAAATACATATAGTACTTGAGGAGACAACTAGGAGTCCCCTGGATGTCTTGAGGATACCCCAACATCCTTACAGTCCTAGCAACATCTTTTGAAACACAATATATTGTGAAACATGTGATGTATTCAAACACATCGTAATGTGAAACATTTTATGTATTCAAACATTGGTATTTCAAAACATGCAATGAATTCAAACAAATCGTATTTCAAAACATGTGATGCATTCAAACCCGTGGTATTTTGAAATATGTGATGCATTCAAACCTATGGTATTTTGAAACATCCAATGCATTGAAATCCATCATAGTTTAAAACCCATGGTATTTTGAAATATGTGATGCATTAAAATCCGTGGTATTTTGAAACATGCAACGCATTCAAACACATCGTATTTTAAAACATTGCACGCATTCAAACCCATGATATTCTAAAAAATCATATGTATTAATAGTACCCAACATTTTTTTCAATGTGGAATTAATTAGGACATTTGCAGAAATGTACAACCCACAAAAATAGATGATCTATTTCGTAGATAGGTCTTCTTTTTCCCTATTATGAAGAATTATATTTCTATGCATCTCCTTTAGCATGAAGGAAAAACCATAACCTATTGGAAACCATAACATGTTGGAAATCATAACATACTAGAAACCATAGCCTACTGGAAATGATAACATGATGGAAACCATAACATGATATAAATCATAATGTGATGGAAACCATAACATGGGTTCTTTAAGGGGTGTGCCATTAAGTTCGGTTTACATGTATGCACCGGATCTAAAAATTTTGTCAACTATATAAGGTCCTAACCAATTAAAACTAAATTTATCACGTTCATTTGGGTAGGCATTGACATTACACTAATTAGCAAATAGAACTAAGTAACCCTTTTGGAATGATCAAGGGATAACATTAAGGATATAATGATTATGTTTTTGTTTTTAATAAGCTTGAAGATGTTCAAGAGAATTAATGCATTGTTCATCGAGCATCTCAAGCTGATGTAATCATTGTTTCTTATAATGTGTTTCATCAACAAGTCCTTGAAGAGCAATCCTTAGTGTACGAATTTCTAACTCTAAGGGAATTATTGCTTCACTACCATAGACCAAATTATAAGGTGTGGTCCCTATGGAAGATTGAACAATTGTATAATAAGCCCAAAGTACATAATGCAATTGTGTGTGCTAATCCCTATGATTTTTGTTAATAGTTTTCTTCAAGATTTGTTGATAGTTTTCTTCAAGATTTGTTGAAGAACTTTGCTAATTGATTCAGCTTGACCATTAGATTGTCGATAATAAGACCATGTCAAAAAATGATGTTGGATATTAAAGGTCTCCAAAATTTTCTTCACTTCATTTTCTTAAATGGTGTACCATTATCATAGACTAATACGGAAGGGAGCCCAAAGCGAGTAATAATGTGTTCTAGGATGAAACGACATATTACCTCAGCTATTGTAGATTGAAGAGGGATGGGATCTACCCATTTTGTGAAATAATCAGTTGTGGTGATGCTAAAGGTAAGTCCAGCGGAAGAGGGAGGTGAAATTTTTCCTATAATGTCCAATCCCCAAACCACAAAGGGCCATATTAGAAGTTGATTTTAAATTTCAATACCAATAGCATGATGCAAATTGCTATGTTCTTGACATTTATGACATTTACGAACATAATCAAAGCAATCACGTTCCATGTTTCCCCAATAATACCCAATACGTGGATAATTTTTTGAACTAGTGTTTTCCCTCCAAAATTTCCACCACAAGCACCTTCATTGGCTTGGTGAAGTGCTAGAGGTATCTTAGATTTTTTTAAGCATCGAAGTAAGATTCCATTGAAAGAACTTCGATATAGCACATCAGAAAGGATGACATATTTAGATGCAAGATTTTGTAAGTGAGCATGGAGGTTTTTGGTTGTTGGCTCAGGGAAGGTACCGCTTTTCAAATAGTTGAATATGGAATCATACCATCTACTCGAGTTTTCCTCATCTGTTGTTAAAAACTCTTCTATTTTTTCGTTGATTGAAGGTTTCATAATAGAATGAATAGTGAATGTGAATTTTTTTGAAGGATCTTGAGGGGAGATAAGAGAGGCAACACTTTCCATTGCATCTACAAGCCGATTATCTTTTTGTGGGATGTTATCAATGGTGAATGTCTAAAACTTCTCTAACAAGTGCATGATAAGATCTTTGTACTTGGATAATTTGTCATGTTTGGCTTGATATGTCCCATTTATTTGTTTAATTACTAATTGCGAGTCACCAAAGATCTTAATATCTTTGACACCCATGACTAAAGCAACACATAACTGAGCAATTAACAACCCATATTCAATTGTGTTATTTGTACATAGGAAATTTAATCGATATGAAAATGGAATAGGCTTTCTTGTAGGTGAGATCAATATAACCCCAGCACTGGAGCCTATTCTACACTTAGATCCATCGAAATATAGTTCCCATATGTTAGTTGTCAGGGGTAACACACTATAACCAGGAAAAAAGTGATTGCAAGGTAATGCTAGAGAGAGAGTGTCAACTAAGTGGCTGGTCAAGGCTTAGCCTTTGATTGCTTTTTGTGAAATAAACTTAAGGTAAAACTCACTCAACAGTATTACCCATTTACCAAGATGTCTTGATAAGTCTGATTTATTGAAAAGGTGTTTGAGAGGATCAAATTTTTTTGAATGACTTGTATTTCAGCGTTTAGTAAATAATGTCACAACTTACTAGTAGCGAATACAAGAGCCAAACATTTTTTATCAATTGGTGTGTATCGGGTTTCATAATTGATTAAATTTTGACTAATGTAATAAATAAGGTGTTATTTTCCATTATCATCTTGTTGAGCCAACAATGCTACAAGAGCATGGGATGATGCAACTATGTAAAGGATAAATGGTTTGTTTGGCATTGCAGGTTGTAAAATGGGTGGAGTTGCAAGGTATTCCTTCAAACTCTCAAAGGCGTGTTTACAATCCTCATTCCAATCAAAATGTACATCCTTCTTGAGGAGATGTGTGAAAGGTAATGTTTGGTCAACTAAGGAGGCAACAAAATGACAGATAGCTTGAATTCTTCCTTGTAACATGCACAATTGAGAAATTTTTCTAGGAGGTGGCATGTTGATTATAGCATCAATTTTCTTCGTATCCACCTCAATGCCTTTGTGAGATATGATAAACCCTAAGATTTTTCCACTATCCACTCCAAAGACACACTTTTTCAGATTGAGTCTCATGTTGTATTTATGCATTCATTAAAGATTTGTTGAAGGAAATTCACATTGTTTTGTCTTGTTAAGGATTTGGCAAGGATGTCATCAACATAATCTTCTAAGATTTTATGTATGTAATCATGGAATATCAATTTCATTCCTCTTTGATAAGTTGTGCTTGCATTATTTAATATAAAAGGAATCATAACCCAAAAAAAATTCCCCAAACAGTTGTGAATGTTGTCTTGTATTGATCTTGTGGGTTTATGAAGATTTGATTATAACCAGAAAATCCATCCATGAATCAAAACAAAGAATGTCTAGCAATTGAATCCACAATCATGTCTATATTAGGAAGAGTAAAATCATCTTTTAATAAGGATTTATTCAAGTCATGAAATTCCATGCATATCCTAATACGATTATCCAGTTTAGCAACCACAACAATGTTTGAGATCCAAGGAGAATAATCAATAGGTCGAATGAAACTTCTGTCAAGGAGTTTTTCAAGTTCTCCTTTAACATGCAAGGCTATCTTAGGGTTCATTTTGTGTATCTTTTTTCAAACAAGCTTAGCATTTTTATCAAGAGCAATGTTATGCATGACTATTTTTGGGTCTATTCCTAGCATATCGAAATATTTCCAAGCAAATTTTTTAGGAAAATCATGAAGCAAATTTTTAGTGTCTTCTCGTTCTTCATTGTCAAGGCACTTCCCAATATTAATAAATTTTTCTTTATCATTTATTTCTATTGATATTTCAATTGTATCTCCTAAGGGGAGTGCATTAGACTTAAAAATTTCAGGATCATATGGTTCTTCATTAATATCACTATCTTTTTGCTTGGTACTTATCATAGCACATGTAACTTTTCTCTTAGAAGAAGATAGTATATCAAAAGCTCCTAATAGTTTTTTCAAGGCTTCATCACTTTCAACATACTCCCAAGATGGTGGTGAATCCATATCAAGAAATTCAAGATGCTTTAGTGTAAGATTAATTCTTGGTTTACATGTGATGGTGTTGATGTTGAGTGATGGGCGATGAGTTGCTTTTGTTATGTTAGAAAAGGAATACCCAAAACTAGTCTTTGTCTCTTGGGTATTAGGTTCAATAGCGACATGAATTCCTTGTTCATTCTTTCCACATCCTTTACCATTATATCCCAATTTTTTCACAAGCTCATAACCCCGACCATAAAGTCTTTCCATTTCTATTGGATCAGGTGGGTGTTGATAATCTATCTCATCAAAGTTCGTTGTGTAAGTTATATTTTCTACCAAAGTAGATGAGGTAGATGTTGGGAAGGATTTGTCCAAATTCTGAGTTGTCATAACTATTGATTGTTCTTGTTTTTCATCCTCTTTTCGTGTAATTATGTATTCATCTATAATGAAGGTGTGAATTCTAATGTACCCCAATCGCCACCTAATAATTCAGAAACTGAGTCTACATCTTGTTTATTGGTCTCAAGAGGTTTTATGTGATATGTTGTAATTAAAGTGTTCAGAGGATTCGTTCCTTTTTCACTTGTTGTAAGCAACTTTCAGGCTCGGGGTCTATTACAACTTGATAAATTTTGTTTATTATAGACATATTTCATTACTCAATGAAGGTTCAAAGGTACCACATGTATCTCATGAATTCATGTCCTTCCTAAAAGAAGATTTTACACAAGATCATAGGGCATGACATGAATAGGAGTTTGCAAGGTAACTAGTCTAACTATGATAGGTAAAGTGATTACACCGAGCAGTTGCTTTCTAGTATTGTCAAATCCCCTAATAGATAAAGAATCAGGTTTGATTTGTGATTTATCCACACATAATCTATCTAGGAGTTTTACACTGCACACATTAAGGGCATAGCCATTATCAATAAGGGTTCTTTTGATGCCTATTGTATTATATTGAGAAATTATCATAAAGGCTTCATTTTGTTTCCTTAACTCTAACAGAGGGAGCTCATGTTGATGAAAGGTAATGTCTACATTCATTACATGTATTCCTTGCATAAGAGTTTCCACATCGGTTGTTTTTGTACTAGGAGGAACCACTAATTTTTGTAATGTTGTTTAGAGTATAGAATGATAGCTTGAAATTTTTTGAAGAAGATCCCAAAGGGATATTTTGGTGGAAGTTCTCTTAAGTTTCTCAATAAGATCATACTCTCATAATTGAGGAGCACTAGGTAGTGTGGTATTGGGCAAAGGTAAGGAGGTAGGGGTTGGTTGTGGTGGTTGCAAATTATTTCGAGTGTAATGTGTATGGGAAACATCATTGTGCGTAGGTGGGTAAAGGGTAAACTCGGGTTTAGGTGGGGGTTGAGGTTGATGTGAAGGTGGATAAAGGACAAGTTGGTGTTAAATTACATTGACATATTATGTTATAGGTAGCTCACAACAAACCTTAGTGGATGTATTTTATGAGATGAAGTCCTCAAGGGCTTTGTCTAACATATCAAAGTCATCACTACTAAAAGGTTTGGGCGATGAGTTATCAGTAATAGGTTTAGGTTTATCATCACAAGCCTTAGTGGATGAACTTAGTGAGAGGAAACCTTGTAAAGTTTCATCTAACCTATCCAAGTCATCACTACTAAGAGGTTTGGATGATATATTTTTCCTAAAGTGAATCATTGTTTTGAGTGGTTCAATAGATTGTTTAATGTTTATGTTTGTGTTTTCTAATGAATGTGATCTAAATGTACTAGGAACTAATGCTAAAAATGAACATTGTAAAAATATAATTCTATCCATAAGTGCCATTAAAGTAAATAATGTTAAGGAAAATGATTTGAATATAATAGAAAATAACCAAACAGAAACAAAAAAGTAACTGTGGAAAAAAGAAAGTGGAAAACATGAAACTGAATTCTGAAAACAATGATGCAAAAAGTGTACTGGGACTTATCCGCCCAAGATGGCGAATGAGTCCCAAGAGAGCTATTTTGAATATTTTCTAATTTTTTTGACATTTTTCTATGTTTTCAGGTCTAGACAATGCTAATCTAAAGTGAAAATACATAATTTCAATAGTTTAAATGATTGTAACTGCAATAATGAAATCTATATGATCTTTTCATTAATGCAACTATTTGAAAACCCTATGATGCAAGACAATGCAAAACCTAATGCAATGTTGATGGAATCTAACCCTAGGATGAAAATTCACTTGAAATAAAAAGTAAAAATGTTCTAAAGTTAGGTTCACCAAAATGTAAACAAAGATTTTGGCACTTGAACGATTTATGCTCCTTCTAGGGTTTTTCACCTAAAAGGAGGGAAGATTGGGCCAAAATGCAATGTTTAACATTCAAGGATTGATGTGATGTGGGTGTAATATTCCTAAATGAGGTAAACTAAATTCAAATAATTGAAAAATACTATTGATTATGTATGCAAAGTTAAGAAATATGAACTGTTTGAAAACACAGTGTTGTTTGCAAAAAGACCAAAAAGGATGAATAAAAATGCAAATAGAAAAAAAATAAAGCTAAAAGACTAAATGTGTGCACCTGTAAACCTGATGGAGACTAGAAAATACTCTAAAAAACTGGAAATGTTGACTTTTTGACTGACTGGGACTCATTTTCCACCATGGGTGAATCAATCCCAGACTAGGGTTTTTGCCTAGAATCATGTGTATGCCAAAAGGGTATTGGGATCTACACTCTCCTTTGATATACATATCCAATGGGACTCATTCTCCATCCATGGAAAATTAGTATTTTTTTTGTTTTCTGAAAGTTCAAGTTTCAAATATGCACCTTGTCACCTACACAACACTTCTTGATAGAAACTTGAATCTAAATCTTTGAAAATACCTACACAATAACTCAAAATTCATTTTCTAATGGGGGTTTTCCTTGGTCAAAACCATAATTTGGTAGTTAAACCTTGAATGGATAAAATCTGCATAAAACCCTAGCCCTAAGTGTGTCTAAGACTAGGAAAATCTGAAGTAAGAAAAAACCCTAATCTAATGTGCTAGAATAAGATGAGTAAATGGAACTTTAATGATGCAAGACTTCAATCCAAGAAACCCTACAACATTTCCATTGAATTTAAATGACAAGAAAACCTTAAATATGAATATAGAGAGAAAATGGAAGATGGAATCACTTTGAAAACAAGTCATAAGGTGCAATTTCATGGCTACTTGCATCTCCTCAACCTAGATTTCTCCATGATTCTACATAGCCATCCATGATCAACTCTTTGCAATGTTGGATCTTGAATGAGAAGTGAGCTTGAATACTTGTAAAAACCCTATCTTGTTGTCCAAAAGCTTCAACTTTGCTATAAAAAAATGCTAATGAAACTTCTTGTGGAAGATTCTCAACACTTGAATTTTGAATTTTCTTTGTAAAAATGACTAGGAGA
Source organism: Sequoia sempervirens (assembly GCA_007258455.2). Lineage (NCBI taxonomy): Eukaryota > Viridiplantae > Streptophyta > Pinopsida > Cupressales > Cupressaceae > Sequoia > Sequoia sempervirens. Next base: position 221,368,616 of record VDFB02000002.1, read on the forward strand.
TATATGAAAAATGACCTAAAAAAACATATTTATAGGAAAAAATACCTAATTTCTTGTTATTAAAAGACCTAAGAGGCCGACATCCACTAAAAAATTGAATTAAATCGGTGAGTTTCCCACTTAGAAATAAAAATTCCCCCAAAAGGGACTCATTTTCCACCCTTGGTGAATGGTTCCCACCAAAGGGGACTCATTCACCCAAGGTGGGACATGGGTCCCAAATGAGGTTTTCAGAGGTTGGTTTTTAAGATATGAATGTTTTAAGCATTATTTTTCAGGATTTGTATGATTTTTGAGTAAAAAGGGCCTCTAGATAAAAAATAAAGAACATTAGGGGCCTATAAATGTAGTTTTTAAGGGGTGATTGGTGCAAGGGTGTCTAAAATAGGACTAAATTAGGCCATAGATTGTACTTTCTGCAAAGAGTACAATTTTCGTTTCCACAGAGGGTGTAAAATCTAATGAACTCTAATAATTACTAAGAGATGTGCTAGGAGAATTTTGTGTGATGACATTGATGTTAAGCAAAGATTTCTCTATTTATTTCATTTCTTTCAAAGGATAATTTAAACAAGATCCCTAGTTTCTATTAGTTCAGGATGCACTAATATTAAAGTTGGCTTAGAAGAATCTTTTGTAAGAGTTGATATTAAGTTCAAAGGATTGTTTGTTTCTTTCAAGGGACAATAACCAAGAAAACTAGTCATTTCTTGTGTGTTAGGCTTTATAGGGACATGGATACCTTGTTTTTTAGTATGACATCCTTTCCCACTATACCCAAGTTGTTTCATAAGTTCATAACCTTTTCCATAAATATTTTTCATTTCTTTCGGATTCGATGGTTACTCATGATCAAATTCATCAAATTTTGTTATGTAATTTGCTTCTTCTAAAGTGGTTGATGTAGATGATTTCAAATTTTGTGTTGACATTACTACTTTTTCTTTTCCCTTGTTAGACTCTTTTGTTATGATCTTGTATTTTCCCATGAATGTAGGTGTGAAATCTAAGGAACCCCAGTCATCTTCTAACAACTTAGTGACTTCATCAATGTTCTTCTCATGTTTTTCCTTCATGGATTCCACTTTTCAATTGATTTTAATGCTTTTAAAGGATCTCATCCTTCTTTCTCAACAATCAAAATAGCTTTCAGGTTTAGGATTGACCTTGAGTGTGTAATTTTTTTTATCATAGACGTATTTCATTTTATGATGAAGGGTAAAAGGAATCCCTTTCATTGCATGAATCCATGATCTTCCTAAAAGAAGATTATATGACAGATTATGAGGCATAACATGGACCGGAGTTTGTAATGTTACCTTCCTGACACTAATAGGTAATATGATGATTCTGAGTGGTTGTTTTCCTATGTTTTCAAATCCTCAGATAGATAAAGAATTGGGGAAAATGTCACTCCTATTCATATCAATCTTTTCCAATTTAAGGCTCACACTACACGCATTAAGTGTCAAACCATTGTCAACAAGAGTTCTCTTTATCACAATTTGATTAATGTAAGATATTATCATGAAATCTTCATTTTGGTTTCTCTCTTCTAATTAAGGTGACTTATCTTGATGGAAAGTAATGTCTAAGTTGACCAAAGTTATAGCTTCAATTTGGGAGCTTCCACATCATTTGGTTGCACATTAGGAGGGGTAGGAACTTTTTGTAAAGAACTTTGAAGTATGTTATGCTAACTAGGTGAAGCTTGAATAAGGTCTCATAAGGATATCTTAGCAGGATTATTTTTAAGTTGTTCAAGAAGATCATACTCCTTTCCACTTTGTAAAGGCAAGTGAGGAGTACTAGGCAATGTAATGGGAGGGATGTTGGAGTTGTTTTCTCTTGGTTGTGGATTGTTCCTAGTGTTATATGTATGAGTAATGGTATTATAACTCGGTTGTTGTGAAGCATTATCATTATCAGGTTGCATTTTATGTGGTTCTACGATAAGTACAAGTTCATTTTGAACTTGTGGTTGTTGTGAGGGTGGATAAATGATAAGTTGAGGCTTAGGTGGTCCAATAATTAAAGGATTTGTAGGAGGTCTAATAATTAGAGGACTTGAGGGAGTCCTAATGTTCATAACCTCAACAAAATTATCCTTATTTTTATTATTTCTTAGTGAAGGGGAGTCTAATGTCACTTCATCATCTTCATCTAAGGAAGCAACATCACTATTTTTTGAAAGGCATGTTTCAATGTTATCATTTTCTTCCACCATGATATATTTCCTAGTAGGAGAGTTTTTAGGAGAGCTACAACAAACTAGATGTTCATGACATTCAAAGGTTGGTTCTTCTAAAATGACTTCATCACAAGTAAGGAAGTTATCAATAGTTGGATTTTCTTGCTTATAAATTATTTCATTCTCTTGTTCAATAATGTTTTCCCTAGGGGAAAAGAGACAAATAGGACTCTCATAACTCTCATTGGTTTGATCTTCTAACACCAAAATATCTTCTTCACAACTATGAGAGATACTAGGAGAAGGAAAAAAAAGATTGTCATGATTTCCATGATTTCATTCTTTTCACTAAGATCTCATTCTCTTGTGCCATAATATCTACCCTAGTAAGATATATTTTATGTGAGGAGAAAACAAGAGGTTCATCACTTTCCATGGTTAGATTTTGTATAGTAACTTCATCACAAATAGGGGAGGCATCAAGAGAAGGACAACTATGATTTACATGCTTACCAATGATTGGATCCTTTAGTGAGAGAGGATGTAATGGTGGACAATTATCACATGTGTGAGGAGGATATGTTGGTGTTAAGAGAACCAATTATTGAGAGCTATGACAATCCTAACTCTCCTACTTGGGAAGACAACATAGGAGATAGGGATGTAATTGTAGATAACCATGACAATAAATTGTTTTCTTCTCCTAATATCTTTCACTAAAGTATTCTCACAAGTAGGAGAGGTGTTGGGAGATGAATGGAGGCTAGGTAAAGTAATTTTAAGGAATGTTTCAATGATCTCATCTTCTTGTGTCATAATATCTTCCCAAGGGGGAGGAGGAGAGGGACACACAATAATTTCATGATTCTCAATGATTGTATCTTCTTTCACCAAGATACCTTTGTCACTAATAGGAGAGGTATCGAGAGAAGAACAACTAAGATTATCATGATTGTCTATGCTTACATCCTCTTTCACTAAAACCTTCTCACAAATAGGAGAGATATTAGGGGATGAGGGGATAATGGGAAATGTGGTAGCATTGAATATGTCAACAAGCTCAATCTCTTTCACTAATATATTCTCATGACTAACATGCTTTTTAATGATTTTTTTCTTTGAAAATTTGGAAAAGAAAGATACTAACATTTGTGAAAAGTAATCTATCCAAATTATGCAATTATCCAAGATGTAAAAAATTGTCTAATAGATTTGATGATTTTATGACTAAAATAATTTTTAGAATGATTTAAAAATGACTACACTAGATGTGTGATTTGAACTAGATACATAAAACAAAAATTATTGAAACTTTGTAGATTGATACAACGGGTTACCAACAAGCCTAGGAAGTGTAAAAAACCACAAAAAAGCCTAGAAAAGTTGGTTTTTGTAGGCCTCCAAAGACTCATTCACCTAGTGGAAAATGGGTCTTGGTATGCTTTTTTGGGAAACTTTGAATTTGATATTAAAGCTTAGAAATTGTGAAAACTTACCGTTTATGTAACCCCAAAAGGGACTCATTCGCCCTATGGCGAATGGGTATTGGTACAAGATTTTTATAAATTGAAAAGTACAATTTCTGAGTGATTATATGTGCTTTCTATTTCAAATTTGAAACTATAACTTCTATGACAGAATTTCTAGAATTGAATGTTGAAATGCAAGTGCAATGAAGGAAAAATGATGAACTATATGACACTTTTTGAAATGAAATTTTGACTCAATTTCTGAATATGAATGATGAAAGTAAACTAATATGCAAACACTATGCAAAATCAGTCTAACATTATTCAATTTTTGTTGAATTTTTACATTTAAAATTAATGCAAAATGCAAGTTTACACCTAAAATGCAATGCAATTTGACAACCCTAGATGAAATGAAAACTAATGCAAATCCTAGATCTAGGGTTTGAATGCACTACATATCAGAAAATTTATAGTGTAATATTGTCGGGTTCACCAAAATGAAACATAGAAAAAGAGGTTCACCATAATGAGATCAAATTGATGAATGTAATTTCACTACTATTTCATTCAAATATGGGGGTAATAATGTGTAAATGAGTTACAAAAATAAATCCTAACCCAAATACTAGTAAAAAGGAAAGTTTTAAGAAGGTCAAATGTTGTGTACCTATTGTAAAAAATGCTTTCTGGAGGCTCACTGAGGACTCATTCGCCCTATGGAAAATGGGTCCTGGCTAGGGTTCTAGAAAATCTATTTTTGGGTTATATTATTCAATGTTTACACTCCCAGATCCTAGTCAGAGACTGTAAAAAAACTAGAAATAAATTCTATAGATTAATTTTTGTGATCTTGCAAGAAAGGTGACAACTTTGAAAAAAAAATTCCAATTGATCTTCAACCTAAAAATTTCAATCAAACATCAATAGAGAATAAAATGTTGTTTTGTTAGGGGATAGGGGTTTTCCTTGGTCAAACCCCATTTTGGTAATTAAACCTTGAAATGAAAAAATGTATAAAGGAATGATGAATGACAACAATATTAGCAACACATCACCTAACCTTAATTGAAACCTTGGAGTACAAGTCAGTAATCTTGCATGAAGTGGCTTCAATGAATGTAGATCTTGATCATAAATTTTGATATGAAACAATCCTTGAATTGGATCTTGAATGCTATATCAACACATTATCTCAACAACAGTGCATGATGCACTATGCCTTTGACATGATGAATGATTCTTTATTTTTGCAATATTCTTCTACAAATCTACCCTTGAGTTCCTTGGAAATTTCTCTTGAATGCTCTATCAATGCTCTTGCTTCTAATCTCATGAAGTCACATAAAAATTCTAGGTGAAAACATAGTGAAATAACCTTGTATTTATACTTAACTTAAGATTAATTCTAAAATTCAAATAACATAAGCTGACATCAAATCTAGGATTTGAAATCATTAAAATATTGGCAAAAACATATCCCAAGGGGGGGTCCTAGGTCTAAGTGGGGAACCACTCAACATGTGGTGAATGGGTCCTAACTCACTTAGCTAGGACACACTTTTGGGATTATGAAATGTTATGTGGAAATATGGTCCTATTTGTTGGTATGTGGCGACTGATCATGCTATACTGTATAGCCCATGGTATAATGTACACCTCGACACGTATCTTTAAGCGTGATCACTGAAAAAGGGAAAAATCAATGAGAAAAGAAAAATTCAAATTTGTAGAACCCAAAAATTTGGAAGCTTCTAAGTTTGTTAAAAAGGGGTTTGGATGGGTATTATAGTATGATGAAAAACATGATTATTCGCAAGATTCTAAAAGGTTTTACACTAGATAATAAAAGTATTGGATGGCTATGGTTTGGTGGATGTAGCCTGGATTGGGTGAACCACATTAAATTCTCTATGTTATGATTTATTCTGTGTGTGTTTTAGTTTCTTTGTTTATTAATTAAATATGCATTTAATTGTTAGATATCTGTCATTTCTAACCCTACCAAGTGGTATCAGACTAAGTTGTGTTTCGATTATCGTATGTAGGAAGATCTCACGGTTGAGTGGGAGCAATGGCAAATGAGGGTAAGAAGGTTGAGAAGTTTAATGGGAAGAACTATTAGTTATGGAAGATGAAGATGGAGGACTATCTCTATCAGAAGGATTTATGGCGGCCATTGGAAGGGAAAACCAAGAAACCCGCAACAATGTCAGATGAGGACTGGGAGATCTTGGATAGAAAGGCTATTGGCAGTATTCGTCTATGCCTAGCACAATCAGTGGTGTTCAATATTACAACAACAAAGACAACTCAAGAGTTGATGGAAACCCTAGTGAAGTTATATGAAAAGCCTTCTGCTTTGAATAAGGTATTTCTTATGAAGCGTTTATTTAATATGAAAATGGTAGAAGGTGGGTCAATTACTAATCATTTGAATGGGTTTAATACGGTCACCAATCAATTAACTTTTGTAAAAGTAAACTTTGATGAAGAAGTTAGGGCTCTTTTGATTCTATGTTCTTTTCTTGAAAGCTAGAACAACTTGGTAATGGCTGTTAGCAATTCTGTTTCTGGTTCGAATACATTGAAGTTTGATGATGTTGTTGGTGTTATTTTGAGTGAGGAAATTTGTAGGAAAAGCTCAGGTGGAACATCCACATCGGGCAATGTTTTGAATGCAGAAAGCAAGGGAAGAACAAAGGAGAGAGGAAACAATTCTAGAAATCATGGGAAGTCACAAGGAAAATCAAAGGATAGAAAGTCCCAATCTAGAGACAAGAGGCATTGTTGGTACTGTGGTAAGTTAGGTCATTTGAAGAAAGATTTTTGGTATTGGAAAAATAAAGGAGAAAAAAGAAAGGAATTAAAGAAGAAAATGTGGTAAGTAATAAATATGATGAGGATGCTTTGATTCTTTCCCTTGATAATGCTGATGATTCTTGGGTGTTAGATTCAGGGGCTTCATTTCATGCTACCCCCCATAGAAGTTATTTTCTTGATTATGTCCAAGGGGATTTTGGGCTGGTTTATTTAGGAGATAACGAACCTTGTCAGATTGTTGGAAAGGGAAGAATCAAGATAAAGTTGTAGAATGGGAATCATTGGCTACTACGTGAGGTAAGGCATGTTCCAAAGTTAAGCAGAAATTTAATTTCAGCAAGGCAACTAGATGATGAAGGTTGTGTTGTTACTTTTAGTCATAAAAACTAGAGGGTCACAAAGGGTGCCTTAGTGGTAGCAAAAGGTGTGAAAGTAGGCACCTTATATCTTTGTATAGGTCATATTGTTCCTTCTACTTTAATTGTTATAGAAAAAGGTCAATGTTCAGGAATAATTGCTGTAGTTCAGCAAGTAGAAGATCATATAGTTGTTATGGAATCTGAATCAACACTGTGGCATAATAGACTTGGGCATATGAGTGCAAAAGGTATGAAAGTAATTCATTCAAATAATGTTTTTCCAGGTCTAAAATGTGTTAATATGGATTTCTGTGAAAGTTGTGTGTATGGAAAACAAAAGAGAGTAATTTTTCTCAAGGATGAGAAGCAAAAGAAAGATGAGAAATTGGAGCTTGTGCATACAGATGTATGGGGACCAGCTCAGGTATCTTCTCTTGGTGGCTCTTTGTATTATGTTACATTCATTGATGATGTAACTAGGAAGGTATGGATTTATTTCCTTAGGAAGAATTCTGATGTATTTGAAACTTTTAAAAAATGGAGAAGCTTGGTTGAGAATGAGATAGGTAAAAGGATAAAATGTCTCAGATCTGATAATGGTGGTGAGTATTGCAACAAAGAGTTTGAAGATTATTGTTCCTCTAATGGTATTCGTAGGAAGAAAATGGTTCCAAGGACTCCACAGGAAAATGGAGTGGTTGAGCACATGAATAAAACAATAATGGAGCGTGCACGGACTATGAGATTGCATGTTGGGTTTCCTTTAAAAATGTGGGAAGAGACTATAAACAATGTTGTTTATTTAATTAATAGAGGTCCCTCTAATCCTTTGGGTTGTGGTATTCCAGAGGAAGCGTGGAAAGGTAAGAAGGTGAGTTATTCTTTTCTCAAAACCTTCGGTTGTGAAGCATTTGCACATGTAGATTCTGAAAATAGAACCAAGCTTGATGCAAAATCAAAGAAATGTGTATTTTTTGGATATGGCATTGATGAATTTGGTTATAGGCTTTGGGATTTTGAAAATCAGAAAATTGTGAGAAGTAGGGATGTCATATTCAATGAGAAAGTGTTGTACAAAGATCTGTTGATGCAGCATGAGAAGAAAGAAAATGATTATGCAATGTTGGATAATATTCCAAACAATGATGTTTCAGTGGTTCCTCATGCTGGGCAACAACAACAACAACAAATACCACAAACTCCTATTAGATGATCTTCAAGGATAAGTAGACCTCCAAAAAGATTTTTTCCCTCTTTGTATACTATTTTGTTAACTAATGTTGGTGAACTAGAATATTGTGATGAAGCTATGCAGATGGATACCAAGGTTCAGTGGGAGCATGGAATGGAAGAAGAAATGGACTACTTGCTGAAAAACTAGACTTGGCAATTATGCAAGTTTCCTACAGGTAAAAAGGCTTTACCAAACAAATGGATTTATAAGCTGAAAGAAGAGGATGAAGGTAAGAAGAGATTTAAATCCAGATTAGTTGTAAAGGGATTTTCAAAGAAAAAGGGTATTGATTTTGATGAAATTTTTTCTCTAGTTGTTAAAATGACTTCTCTTCGTATTGTTTTAAGTATTGTGGCTACTGAAGATTTTCATTTAGAACAGCTTGATGTTAAAACAACCTTTCTCCATGGTGATTTAGAAGAGGAAATATATATGGACCATCCAAAAGGATTTGAGGTGAAAGGTAAGGAGAAACTAGTGTGTATATTGAAGAAAATTTTATATGGCTTGAAGTAAGCACCTTGACAATGGTACCTAAAATTTGATAGTTTTATGGCTGAGCAAGGCTACAGCCGGTGTAATTCTAACCATTGTGCTTATTTTAAGAGGTTGGATAATGCCAACTACATTATTTTATTTCTATATGTTGATGACATACTTGTAGGAGGGTCTAACATGGATCACATAAGTAAACTAAAACAACAGTTAGCAAACTGTTTTGCTATGAAGGATTTAGGGGCAACAAAACAAATCCTTGGTATGAAAATTTGTAGAGACAAGAAAAAAAATTGTTTTTATCTTAGGCTAATTATGTTGAAAAGGTGTTGTAGAGATTTCATATGGAGAATGTAAAAGATGTCAGTACACCTTTGCCTATTCATGTTAAATGGACTAAGGATATGTGCCCAAAGACATAAGAGGAGGAAGAAAAAATGTCCAATGTACCATATGCTTCAGCTGTAGGCAGTTTGATGTATGCCATGGTATGCACGAGACCGGCTATTGCACATGTTGTAGAAATTGTTAGCAAGTATTTGAGTCATCTCAGAGTTGAGCATTGGAATGCAGTAAAATGGATTCTCAGGTACTTAAGAGGTACATCCAATAATTGTCTATATTTTGGGGGCTCTAATAATTTAAAAGGCTTGTTGACTCAGATTTGGCAGGATATAGATGCCAGGAAAGTACCATAGGTTATGTATTTACACTTGGTGGGACAGTTGTGAGTTGGATTTCAATTGCAGAAGGTGGTTGCTTTATCCACCATAGAGGCAGAGTATGTTGCTGCAACAGAAGCGACAAAGGAGATGATATGGCTGCAACTTTTCATGGATGAGTTGGGAAAACAACAAGTTGGAAATTACTTGTTTATAGACAACCAGAGTGCTATACATCTTGCAAAGAATTCTGCCTTGCATTCTAAAACAAAACACATACAGTTGAGATATCATTTCATTCGTTCGGTGTTGGAGGATGGACAAGTCAAGCTAGACAAGATACATATAGATTTCAATCTAGTGGATATGTTTATGGGCGATGACAAGGGAGAAGATGAGCTCCTCTTTAGCTTTGGTTGGCCTTCAAGGTTGAATTCAAGTATAATAGAACAGCAGGTCCAAGGTACTTATTTCCAGTGGGAGTTGTAATTGTAGCAGTGTCGTCCAGAATCCATCTCCAAGGGGAGATTGTGTTGGTGTGGAGCTGATTAGTCTCCAAGTGAGATTGTTGGTATGTGGAGACTGATCATGCTATATTGTATAGCCCATGGTATACACACCCACACGTATCCCAGGGTTTGGGGTTGGATCAGGCCCCTGGGGGTTCGGCCAGAGGCCCCCAAGAAAAATTTTCCTCCTACTTTTTTGCATGATCACCGAAAACGGGAAAAATCAATGAAAAAGAAAATTTTGATTTTGTAGAACCCAAAAATCTGGAAGCTTCTAAGCTTGTTAAAAAGGGGTTCAAATGGGTATTATAGTATGATGAAAAATGCAATTATTCGCAAAATTGTAATAGGTTTAAACTAGATAATAAAAGTATTGGATGGCTGCGATTTGGTGGATGTAGCCCGAATTGGGTGAACCACATTAAATTCTTTGTGTTATGATTTATTTTGTGTGTTTTAGTTTCTCTATTTATTAATTAAATCTGTATTTAATTGTTACATATTTTCCATTTCTAACCCTAACACTAGGACCTAGTGAGGACCCATTCTCCAAGTGGAAAATGGGTCTTAGGTCACTAGCCTAGGAGACACACCTTCAAAAATTAAGTGTTGTGTAATATCATTTATGAATGTCGGACTTTATTCCTCATAATCTGTAATTAATTAGGCTTGGATTTGAATTAAAGGGTTCAATTAACCTCAATTAATTAATAAAACCCTATATTAGGGTGAATGTGTAAAGATACACTTTACAACACCCTAAATAAGGCACAATTAAGTCCATTTAATTTAGAAGGGCACTAAAGTTAATGTGAATGTGTAAAACACATTACAACACTAAATCAAGGCATAATTAAGCTCATTTTAATATTAATTATTCCCAAATTAAGTTTGAAAAAGGGATACTTTTTTCTACACTATAGTTGGGAAGACTATAGTCAACAATTACATACAGAATTTTTTTTAGCCAATTGCACTAACAATCTTGAAGAAATCCTTTAAAAAGTAGTATATTATGCATAAGTCAATTATTTTCATAGAGCTTGCAAACATTATGTATTAAAACATCCTTTTTGGGCCAATTGAGCTAATGATCTTCGACTACCTCAAAATTCTTTACCCCCTCATCTTATAACTTTTGTGTAAAAATGTAATGTATTAAAACCCAACTTATGGCTATCCCTTTTCTCAAATGATCTTGAAGACATCGTTTATCTAGGCCAATTACGCTAGCAATCTTCAACTACCTTAAAATCCTTTACCCCCTCATCTTATAACTTTTGTGTGAAAACATAATGTATTAAAACCCAACTTATGGCTATCCATTTTCTCCTAAGTTCCTAGTCTCTTCTTAATAGCCTGGTCATGAACGATTGCAATTCTAGAAACCTCTACCTTTCTCAATATCCTCACTCACACCTATAGATAAATGATCCTCAAAATCCTTTGGAATTTAAATGCTAAATTATTTTTTCTCTTACACAACCCCCCTCCCCTTCAAATTGAAACTTAGATTGTTTTCTCTGATATATTGCTCCAAGTTTATAACTTTTCCAATGTCATTCAAGAACATTTGAGGAATAGTGTTTAGTTGGAAGGAACCATACTCAACCTTTAAGAAAAACTTGAGATTGTTGAAGGATTGTAGACTTTTTATAGAACTCCCCAAGTTCTAATAACTCTAGATGACTATAAATCAACCATTTAACTTAAACTTACTATTGCACTTTACTATGTTTTTACCAAGGACTATGGTGTGTATAAACCTTTTTTTACAATATTCATATCTGCAAATAATCCATGATGTTGGATTACACTCCAAGTGCTCAAGGAAAATTCTTATTGAATTTGACAATTATTATCTAGTTGTTGTTGTTGTAAACCTTATTTCCATGGATACTTGGGTTCTAAATTTACACAATTCCATGCATTTTTCTACAAGTTATCATTTCTTGACTACGATATGCATGCCTCCTTTAGTTGTCAAACCCTACTAGGTAAAATAGTTTCAGTGGAAAATATACATCCCATTTAATTTAATGAATTTGTGGGATGACTTGATTGGGTTGGATAGGTATAAATTGATTTATGGTGAAACATTGTCAATGCATGTATGAGATCCATATGCCCTTGTCCTACAAGTGATGACGATACAAGTGATATTCTATTAGGGGTTTTTTGTTTCCATATTATAATTAATATTTTTTTAATTATTATTTTAAATATTTTATAGGAGGGTTGTGTGCAAGGATGTTATTTTAGCCTTCAATTCTTATTATTTTCCTTTTTTTCTATGATTCTTTTCTTTTTTACAAAAATATATATGATATGTGTAAACTATAAACATTAATTATTATTTTAAACTTATCAAATGACTACAATATAAACAGCCATTATATAATTAAAACAATTTATTTGTTATGTTTAATAAGTATGAGCTTACAATGCAAGTGGGGGTGAATCGATAAGACTATCTTTTACTTTTTCAAATTAACAACCACAACAACTTTAAATATACATTATCAACATATAAGAACACAATTGGAACATAAGATTTACGTGGAAACCCTTTCATGAGAAAGCCATGAAAAAATATTGCTTATATAAAAATATTTAACAAACTTTATAGTCACCAACCTATTGGTGACACCAATCCCTAACACTTGAGCACCAACTCAATATGAGACACCAATTTGTTTCAATAAGAGGCACCAACCACTCCAATATAAGGCACCAACCTCTTGATAGATAAAGTATTGTTCTTGTTGATAGTCCTCCTTCAAAAAATTTGCTTTTGAATAATCGTCAATTATTTTCTCTTCACATAAATTTGTTAGTCTATATATGATTTATCACTTTGTCTTCCACACACTCTTCTCCTCAATCCACAAACTTTATTTATACCTTCACTAAAAGAGGTGACTTCATGAAGGGATCCATTATTCACAAAGGGTGCAACTAATCATTATTTTATACCTTTTTCTTACACCCTTGCATAGAAAATTTGGGTGCTCCAAAAGAGTCAGCCCCTATAAATAATATAATTTTATTTAAATTTATTTTCCCAAAAAAATGGGTGCCACTATGAGAGGGGGTTAACCCAAAGTTAAAATATTTTTTATTATTATTATTTTTTAATCACAAGGCACCCAAAGTAGAGGAAGTCAGCCAACATAAACATGATTTTAATTTTATTTTATTTATGTCTTGTGAGGAAAAAAATTGTTATTGGAACAATGTCTCTAATATGAATGATAGAAATTAGTTTTCCTTTCTACTCTATCAATAACCACAATTTAATCCATACACCTTTGACATCAATAACAATAATTCTAAAATTTCCTTTCCACTTTAATACAATAATATAAATATAAAAATAAAATAGATAATTGTCTTATCTTGCGGAGAAGGCAATATAAATAATTTGGAAAAGGATAATATTCCGACGAAAATCCTATGATTGATTTAAGTATTCATATGACCATATATGTATTATAAAATGGAACATTCTCGAGATTGCCGTTTAATCATCCTGTTATCTCTATGAAATTCGGCCTCATTATTTTGTTGTGTGTTTGCCCAGAACTCTACTATGCTTTTGAAAATTGCACAAACCACGAAGCACGAACCATTCCTTTCCTGGGTTGCTCCGCTTTTATTATAAACAATTAGTGGGTATACCTCACAGATGCTTCCGCATTTCATGCCAGCGGTTTCCCATGCAACAACAGGCTGTCAGCCATGCAATCTACGCGTTTCATCACTTCTAAATTTCTAATCTTAGCCGCTAACGCGTCCCTCTCCTCTTATATATACTTCCCACCGCAGCTCCCCATCTACTCATCGGTTTATATTAGTTTTTGTTCAATTCAATCTAATTTCATGGCATCTACTTCCAGACACCCAGACGTTGAACCTACGAATGCTTTTGAACAAGTTGCCCCGTCTGCATCTACTTCTGGTACTTCCAGAATACCAGTGAGAAAACTGCCCTACGATGTATTTATTAATCATCGTGGCTCCGATGTCAAACATACACTCGCAGCCACTCTCTATAACACCCTCACTGGCATGGGCTTGAGGGTTTTTCTTGATAAAGAAGAGCTTGAATTGGGGGATTTCTTGCCTAGAGAAATCCAAGATGCAATGCGCAGCGCTTCGCTTCATATTGCTATCTTTTCTCAGAATTATGCACAATCTCCGTGGTGTTTGGCAGAGTTGTCGTTTATGCTCAAAACTGGCGCCCGAATTGTTCCTGTTTTCTACCACGTTCAGCCTGATGATGTCCGATATGCAAAAGGAGTCTATGCTGATGCATTTTTCCGACATAAAAAGAAAGGTAGATATACCTCAGAAAAACTCGAGGAGTGGAAGAATGCTCTCAACAATGTTTCCTTCAACATGGGCCACATCATTAATAATGAAGAGTAAGTACCAAATATTCTGTCTTCACTACTTTCATTTTCTTGTCAGTCTTATTATGTATTCCGTGGTTTTATTAATTTCCAAATTTTCGATAACATACATGTCATGTTAAGCGATGTTTGTTCTGTTTCATTTTGCTGTTGTTGTATATGTTTAGAGACGCGGGAAGGCTGCTCAAGAATATTGTTAGTTGTGTTTTGAGAGTGATAAAAAATGTGCCATTTGTGGTCGCCAAACATCCAATCGGTCTGGATGAAGCTGCAAAAGATTTTGAAATGACTACACTTCAATCTGCTAAAAGTCATCACACTGTGCAAATTGTGGGGATTTGGGGCATGGGTGGCTCCGGTAAAACCACCCTTGCTAAACAATTGTATAACAATAAACATACAACTATGGAAAGGTCTAGTTTTCTAATGGATATTAGGGATGCTGCTGTCAAAAATGTATTGCATAACAAGCAGAAAAAACTGCTTGAGGACCTCGGTCTCAAAAATGAATCTGTTGAAAACATAGAACAAGGGAAGGGTATTCTGTACAATCATTTGAAATCCGTTCGGGTGCTCATTGTTCTAGATGATGTAGATAATGTGGATCAATTAGATGCCTTATTACCTAATAAGGACAGTCTTGGAAAGGATAGTTTGATTGTGGTGACAACAAGGGAATGCGAAGTTCTCATACGTTGGGGCATTTCATCTATCTATAAAATGAAAAAAATGGATCCATCTCATGCCAGCCAACTTTTTTGTTGGCATGCGTTCTTACAATCCTTTCCTAAGGCTGGATTTGAGGAGGTTACTAAAAAATTCATAGAGGCTTGCGATGGGCTACCTTTGTCTCTCAAAGTATTTGGAGGACAATTATATGGCAAGTCCTGCAAAGAGTATTGGGAGAGTCAATTACAAAAGATTGCTAGAATACTGCCCAATGATGTAAAAGAAAGGCTAAAAATCAGTTATGATGCCTTAGATGATGAAGAGAAACAGGCATTTTTAGATGTAGCTTGTTTCTTTATTGGGGAAGGAAAAAGTCTGGCAATTGAAGTATGGAACGGATCAGGATGGGATGGTTTGCACAGCTGTTGGGAAAGGCTGATTAATAATTGTCTTGTTGAGGTAGACGAGATGGATTTCATAAGAATGCATGATCATTTAAGAGATTTAGGAAGAGAAATTTCACTTCAACAGTCACCCTATCGCCTTTGGTTTCCTCGTCAGACTATTGATGTTGGGAAACAAGTACAGGTAAGGTTAATTAATTTGAATCTTGTTTATCTACTACCTACGTCCTTGAGATTGATTTTACAGATTTTTAACTTAGTGTTTTATTTCTGTTCAGCAAAGAATCGGCATTCGAGGAGTACTGGCCACCTCAACTCGACCGGAGTGGACCACAGTTACGGTTTGATTATATGCATCAGAGTTTGTTTCTTTACTTCCTTCTGGGAATTTTTATTTCTTTATATCTGAAATTTCTATAATTTTTTATATTTAGTTGGAATGCGGTGGTCGTCGAATAATAACAAAACGAGCTGGATCAAGTGATCAGGATGAAGTGAAAGCCCGGTGCACTTCAGACGGGGAACTCATTGTTAACACAAGTCAAGGAATTTGGATCCTGGCACCTTCTTCAGTTGGATTGAAAATTATTGTGGTTAAAGGGATTTATTTCGAAGAAATAATTGGCCAAGTATCAAGTGAGCTGGTTTGGCTTCGCTGGTTCGACATGGGACAGATAAAGCTTCCGTCATGGTTTTTATTCAAAAATTTGAGGGTTTTAGAACTCTATGAAGATTACAGGGAGAAAAATTGCATAAAAGAGCTGTGGAACGCTGACGGCGATGTATGTATCTTCCTTCCAGCTGTTTTATATCTATATTTCATTTATTTTCAGAATAATAGTTTTATGTTAACCCTCAATTCTTACGTAAAATGTGCTACAGGCTCCTACGCAGTTAAGAGAGTTGGTTATTTCAGGGTGCACTAAATTCCAAAGATTTCCAAGGTCAATAGGATCTCTCGAGCATTTGAAAAAGATAGTCGTAAATGAATACTACTGCAGCCAGAACAAGTTGAAGAGACTGCCAAAAGAATTTTGCCTTCTTCAATCGCTGGAGTACTTGAGGTTGGCGTATTGTCAGCTATCATTGCTACCTACTAGTTTCGGCGATTTGAGAAATCTGCGGCATCTCGATTTGTACTTTTGCAGAGAATTGAGGAGGTTGCCTACGTCTTTTAAGAAGCTCACTCTCCTGCAATATCTCAAGTTATCGGGATGTTCGAATCTCACTATAAAGCCAGACATTCTAAAAGGAATGACAAAACTGGAGTATTTGAGTCTTTATGCGTGCAGTCGAGTGAAAGAGTTGCCTCGTCACATCACAAATCAGGTCTCCTTGAGGACGCTTCTTTTAGATGGTCAAGATATGACCTTTAGGAAGCTACCAATCAACATCGGTCAACTGAGCAAGTTGCGAGAGTTGTCTATACAGAGTAATTGGCTGACAAGCTTGCCGAGGTCACTTGGAGATTTGTGCGACTTAACTGATCTTAAGATTGAGAATTGTCCCCGGGTGAAATGTTTACCGGACTCTCTGGGCCATCTTAATCTCTTAGAGCGTTTAACAATAGTCTCTTCAGGAGTAAAGTCTCTACCAAAATCAGTTGGGCAGCTGATTAGTCTTCAAAAACTGTGTATAAAGGGTTGCCCGATCATTGAAATGAATCTTGGGGTAGCGTCGTTTACTTCTTCTTTGTACAACCTTAAGGAGATAACTCTATATAAAGCAAGAGTGTCTAAGTTGTACATTTCTGAAGACTGCTGTCCCGGCCTCGAGACACTCGAACTTTCCAATGATGAACATCTAACTGAGATAGAAGTCCTACCAACTACAGTCAGTGAATTATTCTTGTCCGATTGTTCTGAGCTGAGCAACATAAGGGCCATTGATGGTCTGGTGAACATCAGAACGCTAAAGATAAGCAAATGCCCAAAGTTGGATATGCTTCCGAGTTTAGCACAATTAATTTTTCTCCAAATATTTGAACTCGATGGCTGCAACAAAGTTAAGGAAATACAAGGTCTACAGCATTGCAGATCGCTGGAGGAGTTGAAAGTACAAACTGCATCAGAGGTGTCAGGTATAGAAAGTTTGGAGTGCATGGAAAGGTTGAAGCACGTGGATCTCACAGCAATGAGCAGATCAGCAATTGAAGGTTGCATTCAAAGCATTCAGGTAATAATATTGTTTTAGGAGTTTAAAATTATAATTATTTTGGTGTGATTGTGCTTTTGCTGAATGCTGACGTGCAAAGGATTCGCAGAAATGGCCCGAAGAAATAATAGTCTGTACGCGGGCCGTCCCTGATGCAGCCTCACGTATAGAATCCTTCGCGTTTCCGGCTAGCTCTGTCGTTGACTCCACCCTTCCGGGTTGTCACTTTAACGCGGCCTCGTGGGTCACATTGAAGCGGAAGCGGTCGCCCAATGGCGATGCCATTATTGTATGTTTTGTTATAGACTGTGTTACATCTCGGATGTTGAGATTATATGATTCAGTACCCTATAAGCCTCTAAGTAAAACCGAGGTGGAGAAAGGTAAATGGTTATGGATTGCTCTCATTAAACAACATTCCAGGTGGCACAAAGTAGAGGTGTACGGTATCGATTCTCTGTCCAGTGAAAAAGATCAATACGAGGGCATAATGTCAGGTAAAGAAGATGAAGAAGAAGGTATAATGTCAGATGAATACGAAGGTATAATGTTAGATGATGAAGATGAATATGAAGGTATAATGACAGATGAAGATGAAGATGAAGATGAAGATGAAGATGAAGATGAAGATGAAGATGAAGATGATGATGATGATGATGAAGAAAATGAAGATGAAGATGAAGATGAATATGAAGGTATAATGTCAGATGAAGATTATGAATATGAAGATAAACTAGAGAGAGGAATCCTTGTGATGGGAAAAGAGGAGATACTTGTGGACATTTTCCATGATTTGTGGAGGTTTCTATCATAATGATATAGTTACATTTGATTCAATTATCTTTGTATTTTATTTATTCTCTAAAAGATTTGAAATTTTTTATAAATTGTATATTTTAATTTATTTATTTTAATAAATTAAGGATTTAAAAATTATATTGAATTTTTTAGTAATATATTGTATGTTGTTATATTTTTACAATAAAAATTGTATTTGAAGTTGTCACTAGTATGTTTATAGAAATTTATAATATAGAGTGATTTCAATTAATTAAAAAAATTATTTATTGAAAACTTGTTAGATAAACAAGATTTAAAATTAAGTTTTATTAGCATACTCTAGACTACCATTTAACCTTTAGTTTTCATTTGTAAATTTTTTGACCATTTTAATAAATGAACTTACATATGAAATTCTTTTTAAAGTGAGATTCTCCTTTAACCCTTATTTGCATGCTTAGTATTAAATCTCCTACATTTTTCATTTTCTATTGGACTCTATCATAGAAGATCATTATACACCATTTTTGCAATAAGACAATGATGTCTTGGAATTAACTTTTTGGTTTGCATTTTGGACTATGCTCTAAAATTGTGTTGTGTAATGATTTACTCCGATATTAAAAAAAAAAATTAGTGTCTTTTTAAAATATAGTATGAATCTCAAGTGGTGTAAGGACAATGCTCTTTGTGAGGGCCTAGATGTGTTTTAAGCATGTGGAAGCAATATGGAGGAAAGAGGATTAGACAAAGAAAAATATGAGAACTAAAAACTACCACCTAATTTTCTTACTTTGAAGTCTCATATTCAGCTCAACTTCAAATTTTAAGAAAAATTTTCATGGTTCATTAATAGATTTCATTTCTTTTTTGGAAACTACTACCAATAAGGGTAGCGGTCATCCATTAATTCAAAGGCATAATACATCATAGAGGTTCCCTCCCATTCAATGAGAGAGAGTATTGTAATCAGGCCAGTGCCGAGGTCGGTTAGCTGACCAATCTTTACAGTAGATAGTACAACTTTGTTTCTTGTTATATACTCATACTCAGATCCTTTGACTCAGATCTAAAGCAATCCATAGTAGCAATTTTGGATCCCTCCTTACCCGTTTCACATCAATCACGCTACAAAAAAAAACAAAAGTTTTCCAACACCTTCTTGACCGCATTCAGCAGTTCATTGGATGGAAAAGTTGGGCTTTATAAGCATAACCATCACACACACTTTCAAAGGTTGTGCTCCATACAACTTCCAGCTCCATTTTAAGCTTACTGCAAGCCTCGAACACTGATAAAGCCAATCAATTTGGGATCCCCATGAACAACTTCTTGCCCAATGGTTCTCATCAGTGACCTTCCCTTCGCCGCAAGCTTGACTACGGGCCCCCAACAACCCGTTGAAAGGCCTAAAGCTACCCAAATCACACATCCCCATGGGCTTTGTGAAGCTTTGGTACTTCACAGATCAAGACGTGGCCTTCTTTGGATATCCGCCATCAGTTACACTACTGGAAGGGAATGCAAAAGGCTTCTAATAGGATGATTCACAGTAACAAATATCCCAATGCGATGTCTTCTATTGTATAGATGAACATCCTAGAATGAGAAAGTGGCCTTCATGAGAGTAGGTCCCCACTGTTACCTTTTGCTGTACTTACAGTGCATGTCTTCACAACTTCCAAATCACACTCTAGCCGCAAGGATAGCCCCAGCCATGATATTGAATCACCTAAAACCTGAGTTAATTCTTTCTGGTCGATTCCATGATTAGAAAAGAAATCGGCCACTCTATTGGCCTCCCTATAGGTGTGCATTATTCTGAAATCACCAATTCGATCTAGCAATGCCAGGATTTGTACGAGCCACTGGCTTATTTTCCAGCTTTGGCCTTTCTAAATGCTAATATTGCTTTCACCACCACTTCTGAGTCACCTTCAATGTCAAGGTTATCCACACTTCTCTTTACACAAAGTCTTAGACCTTCGTAAAGGGCACTCCATTTTGCTTCATTATTTGTTCCATTCAGGCAACTTCCTTGAAACCGCCCATAGCATCCTTCCACTACCATTCCTTAGCATGGCCCTCACTCCTGATAGCCCCGGGTTCCCTCGCAAAGCCTCTCAAAATTCAATATTAGCCTACCTTTGGGGAAAAGTTTCCATTTGACCAGCCCCCTATCAAAGCTTTTCTTTTACAGGGGAATTTTTGGTGGATTCAATTTGGGCCAGTTCTTTAACATCTTATCATCCCACTGTGACATGAATTTGAAGGAACCATTCCTTGTTTGAGTGTTCAAGTGCTCGCATATACCCAGTTCAATTTTGATTAACAAGCTTTGGGTTGACGAAAACTTCTCTTCAAAAATTTGTGCATTTCTTTCTCTCTAGAACTGCCACACCACCATAGCCGGCACTTCTGTCCAAAGCCCCGCCAAAGCCAAGCGACTATACAGTTTAGGCCAAGCAACAACAACTTCGAATAGATTTCATATTTAATATATGTATCTTTTCTTGATTAGATCCTCTTAAACCACTTTTAATATATGAAACTTACAAAATATTTTCAACATCTCTAGTTAATCTGTAGGAAGAAACTTATATTTCAACTTCTATATGATCAAATATCTAAGAAAAATAATACTATAATTTTTTTATATATATGTTCAAACATAAAGAATATTTTCAATATCTCTAATTAATTAGTAGGAAGAAAATTACATTTCTAACTTCTATTTGATCATACATCTAAAAAATTTAATACTATACTTTCATTTCCTATTCCTCCTAATTGAATTTTTTACAACCAAATAGCAATATTTCTTTTAAACTTATTCTTATCACTTACTTTATTAATATTATCAAAATCTACATACTCAAAATATGCTTCTAAAAGTGGTTTTTTAAAATAAAATCTTTAAAACATAAATTATTAATATAATTAAGAATATTGTTGGGATATGGTATTGTACACTATTGTATAAATTGATTTATTATATTTTAATTAAATAATTATTTAGTTGTGATACATCTCGGTGGTGTTTTTAATCACACTAGGTAATTATTTGGGGACCCACTTATGTTGTATTGTAACATTGTATTATTATTTAATGTGTGGGAGACATGAGATAATAATTTAATGGTGGGAAAATATTAAATAATGTGATGTTTTAGTAGCCAATATTAAATAAGGGGTTAGTGGTTTTGTATTCACGTGGTTTTGTGGTACATGGTTTCACCTTACCACTAGTATTTTGTGTGAGATTGAGTCTATAAAAGCAAACACATATGTAGTGGTTTAGATTGATTGAGTGGGTTTGTTGTCATTATTGAGTCTTCTTGTTGAGTGTATTTGTGAAGCATGGCATGGGATGTGTGGATTCATGCTTGGACACATGAGAATGCATTGGAGGTCTTGATGCTTCAAAGGCATTCATTATAACTCTTGTATTGCTTTATTGTTGAATAATATGATGGAGTATAGATGCTTTTGGAGGTTGGGTTTTTCCCTCTTGAGGCTTTTCCTAGGGTATATCTTGTGTTAGCTTGTGGCTTGTGTATTTGACCTATGCATTTTGGCAACATGTATGCATGTTTATCTCTCATGGGTTATGTAGGAAATGAATAAGATTATGGGTTGAATGCAAAATTTCCTAACAAGTGGTATCCGAGCTTTCATGGTTGAAGAATTTTTGTTATAACCCTAGTTTTAGAGTTTTTGTAAAGTTGAAGCCATGGTTTGGGGCATTACAAGATATGGAACACATGTTGCAGGTGTTTGTATGCAGATTTGGGCTTTTGGGTTGTCAAAATTTGTTGGGTTTATTGTGGATCTGAAGTTTTCCAAATTTGGGTGAAAAAGGGTTTCTTGGTTTCAGTTTTCATATGAGGGTTTTATAGCAAAAATTTCATAAATGACCTCTTGAGACAAAATGGACCTCATGGTTGGATTCAAGTTGGCCGAGAGATGAATTTTGACATAAAATTTGACCTATTTTGAAAAAATTGAAAAAGACAAAAATTTAGTAAAAAGTCCATTTGCCATGTGTAAAAAAATATAATATTAAAATTATTATCCCAAATTAAAAAATTCCACAATTTTTTGTTTCGGGTGATCAAAAAATCTTGAAATACCTGCAAAATAAAAATACAAAACAAATGTTAAATAAAATAAAAATTAATAAAAAAAATTATAAAATTAGGGGGGTTGCACCTCCCCCTATCCACACCCACCCCCATATCCATTGTAGCTAGTGCGACTTCAGTCACACTGATTGGCAGTTCACATGAATTGCAGCTCGTGCGCCTACAACAACATAGCATCGGCTAGTAGGGCCCATCGCTGGGCCATTGACTGTCACCCTTTGAGGCTTTCTAAAACATTTAAAATATTTTTATAAAGCTTTGTAGTGTATTAAAATGCATACCCTTGCATTTTCACACTTGTTTAGGCCCTCTTTGCTTTATTTATCCCTATTTATGTCTTAATTGGTCCTATTCTGCATCTACAAGCCTAATGAACTACATCCTTTTATGGATAATCACAAAAAATATCAAAAGATAAATGATAATTTAATTATTTTGTTTGTGTATCCCTGATTTGTGGACTTGGACTAAAATGCCACCTAAAACATTTTTGTCCTCCACAGGTCTTGGAACCCTGATCTTGAATGCACCTAAAAAGGTCCCTTCTTGGAGTCTGTGCCTCAAGATTTGAGCCTTGGGACTAAGATGCCACCTAGGGCATCTTAGTCCTTCTTGGCTTATTTCTAGGATTTAATTTCAAATTCTAGCAAGATTTAGCCTCCTTTAATTAATGAATTCATGTGTCTGCTTGGTGTGATGTAATCTCGAGATGTTAAGCATGAATAAGTATAAATACAAGGTTCCTTCACTCATTTTCACATCAAGTATTTTGTGAGAGCATTCATCATAGCATGATTAAATTCACAAGAGCATTCAAGAGCATTTCATCAAGTATTTGGAGCAGTCATCAAGATTCAAGCATCATGTCAAGGATTTAGTGCATCCATTCATGTTGTTGAGCTAAGATTATGGATCTAGCATTGAAGATCTATTTGCAACCATTATTCACATCATATCCAAGGATCCAAGATCTACATTCTCCATGGCCACTACATGGTAGAATGTAGATTTGTTTCAAAAGACGTCATCCAAGGTGATATCATTTACATATTTTGTATTTCATGATTCATTTCATCATTTGGTTTAATCACCTACAAGGGGTTTGACTAAGGAAAACCCCCATTCACTAACAATCAACAATTTTTTTCTCTTTTGTTTGTTTGTGATTGAAGATTTAAGTTGAAAACTTTTAGATCATTTAAAGTGAAAAATTAAAAAGTTGCAAGGAACTGCATTGGAAAGTTATCATTTTCACGGAAACTCACCTACAGGTCAGATATGGAAGTTTCAGGACTTCAGATCTAAAGGGAAGCCAATGCAGACCTTGGAGCTCAGGATCACATTCAGAGATTTCAGAAATATGAAATAGGACTATGAGAATAGTAAGGGCGTCTTAGTCCTCCCGAGGGTATTTTTTAGAAATTCTTCCAGATCCGGTTCCAGCATCTGCCCCGAAAAACAATAGCAGGACTAAGACAATAGTAAGGGCGTCTTAGTCATCCATAGCACTTTTTGACAAAATTTTAAAATTTATGGAATCCTCATTATATTTCTAGACTTCCCAGGTACACATACCCTAACTTGGTGTAGCTTGATTTCATCATTTTCACACATTATTTGGTTTGCATTACTAGGTTTTGTGAGTTGAATGTTAAAGTGTCTGTTTCAAGCTTTGGCTTGGTTGTGAACCCCTAAAATCTTAAAGAACCCCTCCTATGTCTTCCTTATTGATAATTGACTCACCTTTGA
The DNA here is from genome assembly GCA_007258455.2 of Sequoia sempervirens. Classification (NCBI taxonomy): domain Eukaryota; kingdom Viridiplantae; phylum Streptophyta; class Pinopsida; order Cupressales; family Cupressaceae; genus Sequoia; species Sequoia sempervirens. The sequence goes on from VDFB02000002.1 coordinate 221,392,674, forward strand.
GGTTGATAGTCAATCCAATTGGGATTCCTAGGACATCCCTGAATGTTAGTTGGAGAAAAGTGATGTTCTATGTCCATTTTTTAACTAATCATTTTGGTGAACCTAAAATTTTAGAGCATTCATTTTTTGATTTGGAGTCCATTAAATTCCTAGATCTAGGTTGCATTCATTATTGCATTGCATCTTGCATTATTGAAAGTGCATCTAGGGTTTCTCATATTTGCATTAGTGAAAGTGCATATAGGTTGTATTTTTATTTTCTTGCATCATTTTATCTCATTGAAAAACTAAAAAATCCATTTTTAATCATCCTAATTGCATTTAGGAGCATTGTTATTACATTCAAAACTGAAAAAAAATTGCATTCAACTTTGCATCCAATTACTTGTCATTAGTTACTTTTTTTGCATTCATTTGCCCACTTTTATGTTTCTAAACAACAATTCCTTGGGTAGGCAACCTAGGAACACTATTAACAACTTAGAATCTGTTGTTTTTCTGACAAAAACCCTCCTAGGACAAAAATTCACTTCTTGGCATCTTATTCCTTATGTGGGTTTCTGGCTCAGAACCCTGCCTAAGTTGTGTGCTCTCTATTCCACTTTCTGGACCCTCCAAATTCCTTCAATAGGACTAAAAATCCCTTACTGTCGTCTTAGTCCCTGTTGAGTTTGAAGTTGCAATTTTTTTAGGATTTAAATCTAATTTTATGTGCTTCTTAAGCCTCTTGGTAACATATACTATAAGTCTGGAAAGTCTCGAGAATGTCTATTTTATGCATCTAGGTCAAAAAAATCAATTTAGGGCACTCATTTTTTAAATCATTTCAATTACAAGCATCACTAGATCTGAAAATGTTCACATTTCTAAAAATTTGAATCATATGGATAAAAGTACTATTCACTTAAATTGCATATACAATGTTTACATTCATAAAACTTTGCATAAGTTTGATAAAAGTGTTTTTCATTTTTGGATATACATTGTTTGTATTCTTAAATTTTTGCATACATTGGATAAAAGTTTTTTGCATCTTTGGATACACATTGTTTACATTATTAAAGCATTGCATAAGATGGTTAGAAGTGTTTTTCATTTTTGTTCAAACAATGTTAGTACCTTACCTTTCTAGGCATACTAAGAAAAAGTTCATGTCCCCTCCCTATGAGAGCGTTTTAGTGAAAGATACCTTGGACAATCCTAACAATCATATTTGTTCTTCTCCTAATATCTCTCCTATTGTAAAAGAAGATATTTTAGTGTTAGAAGAACCAATAAATGAGAGTTTTGAGAGTCCTAGTTGTTTCTCTCCTCTTACCTCTTAGTGAACAAGACATTGATGAACAAGAAGAAGCAACCATAGATAATCATGATGGCCACACAACACAGCAAGAGACCATTGAAGCTTAAACTAGTCTACATTCATCTCCCAACATCTTCACCTCTTGTGACAATGTTCTAGAGGATGAAAGTGAACCTAAAGACATGTTGGTGTTAGACGATGAAAACTTTAAGATCTATGATAATCCTCTTTGTGCTCACTCCTATTTTGGAGGACATTATAGGATGAACAAATCAAATTACAGATAATCATGATAATTACATTTGTTCTTCTCCTAGTATCTCTCCTAGTTGTGAGGAAGATTTCTTGGTGTTAGAAAATACAACCAATGAAATTCATGAGAAAAATATTATTGAACAAGAACAACATCATTTATGAGCAAGACAATTCAACCATTGATAAATCCCTTACATGCAATGAAGTGATTTTGGAAGAACCACTCCTTGAATAGTTGGTATGAGTTTTCCACAGTCCACGAGAATACTAATATTTAAGCTTTTGGATTCAACTATGTCAAAAAAATTTTCAATGTTTCAGATCACACTCAGTGATCCATCATCAGGAAGAGGAAAAAATGAGATGAGATTGCAGAAGAAGTCTTAATAAAGGGTGAGATGGAGGAAGAGAAAAGACTTAAAAAACAATAAAATAATACCAAGGAAAAAATAAACAAGTCAAACCCAATAATAGAATTTGAAAGTGATATATATTATATAAAAGAAGAAATTTAAAGGCAACTAAAGCTTAAAAATAAAAATGAGGAAATTACAAAATAAATAAATAAATCAATGATTAAAATAAAATAGAAAGCTATAGAAAGTAAAAAACATGAAAAGATATCAAGAGGACAAAAAGAAGGAAGAAAATGAATGTACTATAATTATTTAATACTAGAGAAACAAAAAGATTAAATAAGTTAAAAAAGGACAAAAGCTAGAACTAGTATAAAATCAAATACAAAATAAAAGGTTAAAAAGATAGAAAGAAAACAAAAGACCAAAAAAAATTAGTTTAAAATTGTTATATTAATTTAAAGATTACAAGAAAGAAAAAGGTTACAAAAGACAAAAACATGAGACTAGAATAAAATCAAAATCAAAACATAAGGCAATAAAAGAAAGAAAAAGAAGAAAATAATTAAAAAGAGACAATAGAAGAGATGAACTTAAATGAACTTAAATGAATTAAACAAGTAAAGTGAAGGAGTGAAAGAAATAATAATAAAATAAAAATAAAAATAAATAAATGAAAAGAAAAATAAGTGCAAAAAATATAAAAGAAAGAAAAAATAAGAACAAGAATCCCTAAATGGGTAATTGATTAAAGAAAATAATTGAAAGAAAAACAAAATTACAAAGAAAGGCAAAGGTAAGAAGAAATGGGATAAAAAGAAGACAAAGGAGGAAAGAGGGAAAGGGGGAAAGGTAAAAAAGAAAGAAAGGAGGGGAAGAGAGAAAAGTTAGACTGCACCTAAGAAAAGGGGAGAGGTCAAAGGGGGAAAGGAAAGATAGGTGAAGGTGAAGGCAAGAGGGAAGGAATTAGGTGGGAGGGTTGGAATGGAGGGAGTTTAGAAGGGGATGCGAAGATAGACTTAATTTCCAACCTTCATCTTGATTGAGATTGGTGGAGTGGTTTTGGATGGTGATGGCTTCTTGTAGTTTGTGTTTGAAAAAATTATCTTCCTTAACCACCACTTGGGTGTTCTCTAGGAAGATGTGGTGCTTGGTTTGGTGGGAGTGCTCTGCAAAGGCTAATTTAGAGATTCTATCGTGTCTAATATCAGCACAGTGCTCTTTGATTCTAGGGTTGATGGATGGCCCCATTTCTCCAATGTATGGGGTCCCACAAGAGCAATCTATCTTGTACACTCTAGAGTGGAGAAGAGGCGGTAAGGGGTACTTGGTCGTGGGGATAAGATTCCTTGTGGTAGAGATGGGTTTGAAAGCACAAGAAACACCTTTTTTGTGAAGAATTTTTGAAATCTTATAAGAGAGGCGTTCAATATAGGGTAGGGTGGAAAATTGGAGAGGGGTGGTTCTTATAGGCTTGGTCGCAAGAAAAGATCAGTTTTTGGAAATTTCAAAAGCTTTGAAGATATGCTTATCATGATATTCATTGAGTTTGAAGATATGGTAGAGATGAGAAAGCTCAAGGATGATGTAGTCTTTATCACAAATGCAATAAGCCCAAGTTGTGAGAGTGTTGAGGACACTCTCCTTTTGGGTTGGATGGTGATGAGAAGAAGCATGAAGAAAGAGGTCAGTGTGAATGGATTTTCTAAAGAAGCGACGATCCAAGGAACCATCTTCTTTTTTGATGATGAGGACATCAAGAAAGGGAAGTTGGTTGTTGGACTCCACTTCCTTGGTAAACTGGATGCATTCAACTAGGTTATTTGATCCAGGTGGATCTTCAGAACCTAAAAATTGAAGTGTTCCCATTTCTCCTAGAAGCAGTGTCATGGTGTAGAGCTCAAATACTAAATCCGGTGCAACTTGAACAGGCAAAAAGGGAGTTTGATTGCTCAAGTTATGTGCAGTCAAAATTTGGTCAAAGGGTGGTCAACTCAGCTCCCAGGGATGAGAAAAAGGATGAAATTTTGGCATCATAAAAAATGATCAGATTCAGTGTCATTGCGAAGGTCTCATCATCACGATTCTAATGATGTTCGTTTCACACAAATCGGAGTTCGTATGAGGAAAATAGAGCCAGTCAAAGTTTTAGTCAAAATGATGATGTCAGCATGTGACATGGCAATTGACTAGATGGTGACGTGGAAATTCAGGTGATGTGGAAAAAAAATCTCACAAAATTCACATACCATACTTTATTTATGAAAATAAAGTGTGGAGGCTCATTTAATCTCACAAAAATCAATCGGATTTGGTGGGATCCAAATCTCCTAAAAATCAACGAAATTAACTCATGTGAAAAAAAAAACAAAACCTCCTAAAATAACACTAAATTGTTATTTTATTTTTAAACTCAACCCCATAAACTCAAATAGCCCGTTAATATAATAAGACAAGGGATTAAAAAACAAATTCCAAATGTTTTATTAAGGGGTTGTTTAATGTTTTTATTTTTAAATGGGGGAGTGATTGTTTTTATATAAACGGGTTAGTGTTTTTTTGTAAGGCTTATAATTATAAAAGCCAAGGGAGGGGGCTTAATTTGTTATTTTATTTATTATGGTGGTTTTTAACCCCATATGCAAAATTCAAGTATAAAAGGAGGAGATAGGAGGCTTCCCAAATCATCCATTAGTTGATCATCCATCAGTTGATCATTCTCCATTGTATCCCTTTCTCTTGGTCTTTGAGAGGCTTTTGTGAGAGAATTCTTAGAGGGAATTAGGAGAATATTTGAGTTGAGATGTAATGTTGTTCTAATCTTGTAGTAGATCCTTTAGGCAGAGTTAGTTTCCTTACTCTTTGTTAATCATCCCTAGCTTTGAGGGCTTTTGAGAGGGGTGTGAGTGAGAGACTTTTTGTATGACTTTGTGGATGAGCTACAAGATATTGTAAAGTAGTGTTGCAAGAGGCTCCAGTGGAGATTGTACTGCCATTTTTGAACATTTCAATAGATTGGTCACTCGATTGAGCTTAGCCCGGAGATGTAGTCACGTTTGTGGTGAACTTCGTAATCAAATTGGTGTCTTCTTTTCTCTCTCTTGGTTCCATGTTTTGAATTCTCTCTGTTTAATGTTCCTGCTACTCCATTGTTGATGTCTTTATGCCTTTGTTCATAATCACTTAAGCAATGTTTGTCATAAATCCCTTCCACTTTATGGATCACTATTTAAGTGGGAGTGGAAAAGGTCAAGTTGGTCACGACCATGAGGCCAACAAACATTGGTGTTGTCTACATATCATTTCCAGCACCGAGGCTTTAGAGGGAAAGAATTAAGAGCTACCTCCTCAAAATATTCCATGTAGAGGTTGGCTATGACTGGAGATAAGGGGAATCCCATGGAAACTCCATCAATTTGTTCATAAATCACATTTTGGAAAGAAAAGAAAGTGGAGCGAAGGAAAAGGTCAACAAGAGAAGCAATTTCATGATTGGTTTTGTGTTTGAATAACTCCACAGAGTCACCAATGGGGAACTTAGTAAACAAGGAGACAACATCAAAGCTGACAAGTATTTCATTATCCTTGATCTTTTTGTCTTGAATAAAATTGATGAAATGGTTGGAGTCTTTGATGACAGAATCCGATTGGCCAATAAGAGGAGAGATTAGCTTAGCAAGGTGAGAGGCAAGATTATAAGTGAGGGAATGCAAGGTGTCAACAATTGGCCTAAGGGGTATGCCTGGTTTATGAATTTTTGGGGCACCATAAATGTGGGGGCTGAATTCCTTGTGAGGAATGAGATGCTTCTTTGTGGATTCATCAATGGAAGAGAGGAAGATGGCAAGTTTAACTTTTGTGAAAATTTTAGAAATTGGATTGTTTGGAAGGGCTTTGTAGCTACCACTATTGGTGAGATGATCAATCATTTTAGAGACATAGACATGCTTGTCTAAGATGACCACCGCATTCCCTTTGTCAGCCTTAGTAATGATGATTACATCATTCTTAGTAAGCTTTTTGAAGGCCAAAAATTTAGCTTTGGGTACGTTGCGATGGGGGGATTTGGCAAGAACATTTGGTTTGTAGTTCTCCTAAAAGCTCTCCCACTAGGGAAGACATCATGGTGGAAGAAAATGATAACATTGACAACAGTAATTCCTTAGATGAAGATGATGAAGTAATATTAGACTCATCTTCACTAAGATATCATGAAAATAGTGACAAGTCTTTTGAGGTTACACACATTAGATACCCCTTAGAGCACTCTCTTGAGCCTAAACTTATCATTCATCCACCCTCTCAAAAACCACAAGTTCAAAACAAACCCATCCTTATCCTCGAACCACCTAAGAAAAATGTTTCACAACAACTGAGTTACAATACTGTTGATCATACATACAACACCCAAAATGGCCAAAAATTCGCTCCTTGAATGTCAAGAACATTTGGTTTGTAGTTCTCCTAAAAGCTCTCCCACTAGGGAAGACATCACGGTAGAAGAAAATGATAACATTGACAACAGTAATTCCTTAGATGAAGATGATGAAGTAATATTAGACTCATCTTCACTAAGATATCATGAAAATAACGACAAGTCTTTTGAGGTTATGCACATTAGATACCCTTCGAGCACTCTCTTGAGCCTAAACTTATCATTCATCCACCCTCTCAAAAACCACAAGTTCAAAACAAACCCATTCTTATCCTCGAACCACCTAAGAAAAATGTTTCACAACAACTGAGTTACAATACTGTTGCTCATACATACAACACTTAGAACAATCCACAACCAAGACAAACACCTTCAACATCCCTCCCATTGCCTAATCCTATTTTTCCTAGTGCTCCCTGTTTAACTTCAGATAGTAGGAAGGAGTATGATCTTGTTGAACAACTTAAGAATACTCCTACAAAGATATCCCTATAGGACTTAATTTAGAATTCACCTAATTATCACACTATGCTTCAAACAGCCTTGCAACAAGTTCCTATCCCTTCTAACGTGCAACTGAATGACATATCAACCTTGATTCAAGGAATAAATTCAGACATTATTTTCAACCAAAGTGAGCTCCCTCCTTTGGAAGTGCAAAAACAATATGATGATTTCATGATAATAGCTCAATACAATATGGAAGGGATAAAATGAACCCTTGTAGACAATGGCTTAACCTTAAATGTGTGCAGTGTGAACCTATTGTATAAAGCTTGGTGTTGATAAATTAAAAATCCTACCTGCCTCTTTATCTATTAATGGCTTTGATAACATGCAAAAACAACCACTTGGTGTAATCACTTTACCTATTAAAGCTAGAACTTGGTTGCATTAGAAACACTAATCCATGTTATACCTCATGATATTTCATATAATCTTCTTTTAGGTAAACTGTGGATTCATGCAATGAATGGGGTTCCTTCCACTCTTCATCGTAAAATGAAATATTTCTACAACAACAAAGTGTACACACTTTACACTAATCATGAACCTTATAGTTTCTTATAACTTGAGAAAAACAAAGAGAAACCCTTGAAAACATTAGCACCAACTACACAAGTGGACCCTGTGCAACAAAAGACAAAGAAAAACATATTGAGCAAGTCACAAAGCTATCAGAAAATGATTGGGATTCCTTGGATTGCAAACCTAGCTTTGATGGGCAATCAAAGATCATAACTGAAGATCATAATAAAGAAACATGAAAAAGAAAAAAGCAGTAATGTCAACATAAAATTCAGAAGACCCTTAAAAAGCATCCACCTCAACCACTTTAAATGAAACAAATTATACAACAAACTTTGATGAACTTAATTATGAGCAACCACCAAATCCAAAAGTGATGAAAAATATTTATGGAAAAGGTTACGAAATGATGAAACAACTCAGTTATAGTGGAAATGGATGTTGTGCTAGAGAACAAGGTATTTGTGTCCCTATAGAGCCTCACATGCAAGAAAAGACTAGTGGTCTTGATTATTGTCCCTCAAAAGACACAAACAAGCCTTCACTTAATATCAAAACTATGACAAAAAATTCTCCTAAACTAACTTTAACAATAGTGCATCCTGAATTGATAGACACTAGCGGTCTTGATTGTTATCATTTGAAAGAAACAAATAAGTCCTTGCTTAACATTAATTTCATCATACAAAACCCTTATGATTCAAATTTGATATATTTTACACCCTGATTTAAAGAAGAGTACAAAATCTCACAATCTAAAGAGTTGTTTGTAGATATGACAACTAATACTAAGCAAGAGATATCTTTGTCACAAAATAAAACAATATATCTACCATTGATCAAGAGGGTATCTTGTTGATACTCCTTTGAGATCATTTGATATCCCTCCCTCCAAGAACACATGAAATAAATTCTACTACAAACATTCATTTTGTGCATATCATAGAGTTCATGGTCATTCCACTAATGAATGTAGGGCTTTGAGTAGTAAAATCCAACATCTTAAGGAGTTTGGTGTTGTTCCTTATGTGGGGGCACCTAATTCCTCTAATTGATACTGATTTTCACTCTAACATATTTTTCATCAATCATTTTGGCTCATCCTTGTCCTACACTAAGTGGGGGCAAGGGGTTAGGTACCCTTGTCATGTCACTTGTCGTTATTGTTGAAAGATGCAAGACAACTGAGAGGGGGGGTGAATCAGTTGTCACCAAAATCACAAATTTCAAACACTTATATCAATCTTCACAACCACTTTATTTTTTTATTAAGTGTGAACATGAAATCAAAATAACATAAAGAAAAATCAATACAATGAACACTAGATTTGCGTGGAAAATTCCATGAGGGAAAAACCACAGTGAGGATTAACTCACAATATAAAGTATTTGGACAACTGATTACAAAGAGGCTCACTGCCTACAAATACAAAAGATAACAGAAAAATCCACCACAAGTTACACACATCTACAACCTTGATCAGAAGATTGCAGATACCATCATCTCACTGCTTTCAAGAATCTAACACATTAAAGTACTGCTACCTCAATTCACTTTCGTACACTCTGCTTTACACTTGTGGCATTCTTCGTTACTTGATTTCTTCAATATTCTCATCTTGACTTGTATATATATCATCTTCAGCCTTAGAAACTTTCTCCAGGGTCGGCTACACATGCTTCATTTTACAAACTTAAAATAGGTTGGCAACTCAACATTCCCACGGTGGAAAGGAATGAGAGTGGACCAAAAATAACACTTAACTAAAACACAAAGCAACATCTTAGATCGAATACATGCTTCCTCAATTGATACTTATCCTTCATATGAAGTGTATCCACTAGGTTGGCCAAACGTAATGAAAACACAAATGATATTTGAAGTACACACTTCTTTAACAAGAAGATAACATGTGGACCTCATAACATGCTTCACCATACATTGGAACACATCATAGATACCTTTAGATTCATTTGCATCAGCTACAACAATCTTCATACTCAGAACACTCTCCACCAATCTATCCAGATTGCACAGACATACACAAGAACTTTGGAACTCATCTTCTAGAGCACCAAACCATAAACACCTTTTCCAAAACATAGACACCACCATAACAAGCCTTCTACCAAATCTGCAAGATTAGAATCAAACCAATAGAGGACTACAAAGCAGAAACATTTCTCCCAATCCATAGACAAACAACCCTACCAAATCAGTTCACACACCAATGAACACAACTTTCACTCTTCATCAAACCAATAGATACAAACTAGGATATATCACCAATAGATGTTCATAAACAACACTTCAAATCTACACAAGAATAAGATCAACACAGAAGAAATGTAGAGCACAAACTAGAACACATTCTGAACACACGCACAATTTTACCTCACTATTTCTTAATGTCAGTACACTTGCAACACCATAAAGATAGCTCCATGTACTCGCAAGATCTCTATAGAATCTCAACTATACATGCACAACCTATACTATGTTGATATCAACGGCAAAATTAATGAAAACACCACCAACCTTACTCATACTTGCAACAATCTCCTCCTTTGTGATTGATTAAAACACATGATGTGAAAAACCATCAAAGACAACATCCATTGCACTCTCCTTTATTTATTTTATGATTAGACAACCTTCACAAATTTTCCTGCACATGACTTTCTCTTATCTTTTATTTCAATTTTTTTCACATGACTCTCTCTCCCCCTTTGACATCAATGAAAAAGAAAAAAAATTCATATGTAGCTCAGGTTACTTCCCCTTAGGAGTGCACCTATTTCATACTGCAACAATGATACTTTTTACTCCCTTGGTGGAGTAGACCCTAATCATCAATCTAGACAAATGAAGAATTTGTAGATCCACTGGACTGTTGCACCTCCATGTGCACCTAATTCAAGGAAGAAGGGCCAATGAACACCAACTTATCCTTGAGATACTCAAAATTATCCTTCGAAAGGGCCTTAGTAAATATATCTACAATTTGAACCTTTATAGGCACATACTCCAACCTAACTTCATTCTCCAATACATTTTCTTTCAAGAAATGATATTTTATAGATATGTGTTTTGTTCTTGAATGCATTACCAGATTCTTTGAAATGTTTATAGCACTTGTATTATCATAGAAGATAGGAATAGGCTCATCACATATCACTCCTATATCCTTCAGATTTTGCTTCATCCATAACACCTGTGTGTAGCAAGATGTTGCTGCAATGTACTCAGCTTCTACAGTGGATAAAGAAACTAAATCCTATTTCTTGCTAAACCATGAAACCAATCTTCCACCAAGAAAGAATGCTCCACCACTTGTACTCTTTTGTTCATACACACAACCAGCCCAATCTGCATCATTGTAAGCACTCAAAGTGAAATTAGTACCCTTAGGATACCGCAGACCATAATCCAAAGTTCCTTTTATATATCTAAATATCCTCTTCATAGTTGTAACATGTGCTTCCTTAGGTTCTACTTGAAATCTGGAAACCAAACATATTGCATGCATGATATTTGGTCTATTATCAATAAGATATAATAGTCTACCAACCATAGATCTGTGCAAGCTCTGATCAACTTTAGGAGATTAATCATGCTTACTCAGTTTGCATCCAATCACCATAGGAGTATAGACCAGACTGGAGTCATCCATTCCTAAATTCTTCAACAAATTTTTGACATACTTGAATTGTGAAATGAATATCCCCTTATTAGTTTTATCTACTTGAAGTCCAAGGAAGAAATTCAACTCACCAATCATAGACATTTCAAATTCCTTTTGCATCTCCTCTGCAAACCTTCTGCACATTCCTTCATTTCCTCCAAAGATGGTATCATATACAACCACTATCAACATTTTGTTTCCTTCAACCTTAAAATGGAGATCGTTGTCTGCGGAGCCTTTGTTGAATCTTTGCTATGTCAAGTATCTATCCAATATTGTATACCATGCTCTAGGATCATGTTTGAGTCCATACAATTCCTTTCTCAATTTGCACACCATATCTAGTTTATCTAATAACTAAAATCCTTTCAATTGTTCCATGTACACTTCTTCTAGTTCACCATTCAGGAATGTAGAGTTGACATCCATTTGATATACTTTGAAATATTTATAGAAATAAAATTCCAAGAACATCTAAATATCCTCCATTCTTGCTACCAGGGAAAATGTCTCCTCAAATTCTATCCCTTCAATCTATGAATATCCTTTGCATACAAGTCTTTCTTTTTTCTCACAACTTCACCATTCTTATTTAGCTTATTCCTTAACACCCCCTTATAACCAATTACATTCCTTTTTACTAGTCTAGGAACTAGTTTCCTTGTCTGATTCTTCTCTATTTGTTGCAATTCCTCTTTCAAATTGCTCTCACCCAATTCTCATCTTTGCATGCTTCACTCATAGACTTAGGTTCGATCTTTGAAAGTAAATATAGATTCACCTCAGCTGTAACTTTGCTTCTTGTCTTAACACCTTCACTTTTGTCTCCAAATATCTATTCTTCAATATTATTCCTCTATACATACTTAGAAGTATTAGGAATAGTTTCTATAGTTTCTTCTTCTTCTTTAGTCTGTTCTTCTTCTTCCTCCTTATTCTCTTCTAGTACTTGTCCATAGATAAGATCATCTGGTTCAACTTCACTTATCTCAATTGGTCTATACATATCTTCATCAACCTTCACATTTGCACTCGCAACAATCTTTCATGTTCTTTTATTGAAGCATCTGTAATATTTTCTATTAGTAAAGTAGCCAAGGAAAATACCTTCATCACATCTAGCATCAAAATTCCCAAGGTTTTCATCATCCCTTTTAATGTAGCATTTTCTTCCAAACACTTTAAAGTATTTTGCAGTAGGAATCTTTCCAATCCACAACTCATAAGGAGTCTCTGTATTGTTACCTCTAATCTAAACTCTGTTAAGAATGTAAAAATCAGTGTGGATTACCTCTCTCCAGTATACATTAGGTACATTTTCTTGTTTCATCATTGTCCTTGTAGCCTCTTGCATAGTTCAGTTCTTGTTGAAAGATGGTGTGTCCCTTCATCTTCCTTGCAGCATGGTCCTTAGATTTGTGACATGATCTAACCGCCTCCTATGGATCTTAATTGAAGCTTGTATTGGGTATTGACAAGTCGATCTTTTGGTGCAATGGCAAGGCCAACAATTGGTATCAGAGCTAGTCATAAGTTCAAACCCCTCGCTTGTGTTGGGGGGATTGTTGCAAGATGGTGTGTCCCTTGTTCTTCCTTGGGTTTGTGACATGGTCTAACTATCTCCTATGGATCTTAACTGAAGCTTGTATTAGGCATTGGCAGGTCAATATTTTGGTGTAACAACAAGGCCAACAGTTCTTTCTTTTAATAACTTCATTTTGTTGAGGAGTTCTAGGAGTAGAAAAATGTCTATTTATGACATTCTCTTCACAAAATGCATTAAATTCACTAGAAGTGAATTCACCACCTCTATCAGACCTTAAGCATTTGATTCTTAGGTTCACTTCATTCTCTACCCTTGCCTTGAACACTTTGAATCTATCTAGAGCTTGAGCTTTCTCTCTAAGGAAAGTAACCAATGTAATTCTTAAGTAATCATCAATCAAGAGCATAAAATACATGTCACTATTAAGACTTCCTATTCTTGTGGGGCCATAGATGTTAGAAACCAAGATCAGGCATGCAAACTAGAAAATCCTTCCACAAAAGAGAAAAATAGAAAAAGAAAATCTATTGCAAAAAGTTGTGCAGAATATTATTATTCAGGCATTCATAATTACATGAGATGATTTTCTTTATAAAATCAAATTATGCATAGCCCTAATCTTATCTTGAGCAACAAGATAGCTCAATAAGATAAAGATGACAATAATTAACCTAGGAATTAAAATATACCTAAGTAAAGTTATGCAAGTGTAATTAATATTAATTACACTAACACCCCCATAAGTGCAACTTAAGGAGACTAAAAAAGTATGCACCTAAAACTAAGATGAATGCAGGAAAGCATGAATGGGTCCCGACAACAAGGTCTGATTAGGTACCCATGTACAAATATAATAAATGAAGTAGAGAAGGAAAACCTAGTGGGACAAAACCCCCCTACAATGAGATGATTGCTGCAAAGAAGCACTAGAAGAACATTGTGGAGGAACACTAGAACCGCAATCCAACAAGAAAGGAAAGATACTTTTCTCTACAAAAAACCAAAAATAAAATCATCATAATGTAACAACAAACCCAATGCCACGGAACACTGGAAAACTCACAAACTGGAACAACCCTGGAATCTATGAAGCAATAGTAGATGAAATGATGACATAATCTAGAAATTGTGTATCTCAATGTCGATGCCAAACTAAAACTAAAACTCTTCCATGGGAATGAGTACCATAAAGACTCTGGAACATTAACCATAAAAACATGGCCCTCAAACTGAGAAGGATCAAAACCAATGTGGATCAACAACCATAAACTCTCAATCTAAAGTGTGAACCGATGTGAATATGATATGTGTCAAGATAGAGAAATATGTGGCCAAAAGAAACTAAGAAACTAGATATAACCCATGTTAGCTATCATCAAATCAAGATGGAGATCAAAGTGAATGCACACTCTAATTAGATTATTATGCAAGAAACCCCCCTGATGGAACTTTATCTTAGTTCATTTATTACAATAACCCAATGATTGTAAAAGGATAGAATGCTAACATGCATAAAAATAAAATAAAAATAGACCTCATATCTGTGTAGAGAACTGAACCAGCTTTCCAACATCACAAGAATGGCGAAAAAAGGATAAGCAAGTCAAAAGATATGTCTCCCAGAGTGAAAACAACAACATGCAACTTCTGAGGCTGAAAAAGGCATCAAAAAAGAAAGAAAAACTCACACCTATATCATTACGAAGAGCTCAGAACTAGCTTTCTGACGATATATCATTTGCAAAAAAATGACATTGTATGAAAAATTTAAGGTTAATTTCATGAAAGTGCTCCAATTCTACCCAATATGCCCTTCTATAGCCCTCAAGGCCTAAAAAAATAAAGCCCCTAGTCGCCTGGGTGGACCAGGGGACTGGTGGCAAGCTCCTGGGACTGAGCCCTTGGTCATCCATGTGACCAAGGTGGGTGCTTCAGTCGACAAGGGATGGAGCTTGGGGCTTCCGATCATCAATAGGAATGAGGGCTTCTGTAAGCAGTGCTGGAGTCCGGTGGTGCATGGGCAGAGACTGGTGATGGTGGTGGTGGCCTGGTGGCGTGGGGGAAATGCAATCCAAAATAACTGGCCACACAAAAAACAAAGGATTTTTTGATATTTTTGATATTTTTTTTATATTTGAGCCTCAAAAAATGTGCTTAGGGGTCGTACGGCCCTCAGACAATTTTTTTTTGCCTCCCCAGTCGACTATGTCCAAAATGGACACATTTATATGAAAATAGGGGTTTTTGGGTGCTGCAAATCCAATGGAAAGGTCTGTTTGATCCAAAAATCTCTAAAAGTTAGTCGACCCCTAGATCTCTTAGAAAAATCACCAAACTTGAAACCCTCAAAAATTTCTTCAATGATGATCAAAATCAATGAAATAAAAGTCAATCCTGACTTTTTACAGCACTCTAAATCCAATGGAAAACCCTGATCTAATCCAAAAAACTACATGAATATGCTCAAGGAATGAAACTCTCAAGGAACCCTGAATGTGCTCTGTAATGTATTTCTCCAAAAAAGATGAGAAGGGGCTACAAATCGAGGCTCTGATACCATGTTAGAAACCAATATTAGACATGCAAACCAAAAAACCTTCCACAAAAGAGAAAAATAGAAAAAGCAAGATCTTTGCAAAAAGATGTGCAAACAATTATGGTTCAAGAATTCATAATTACATGAGATGATTTGCTTTATAAAAGCAAAGTATGAATAACCCTAATCTTATCTTGAGCAACAAGATAGCTCAATAATATAAAGATGACAATAATTAACCTAGGAATTAAAATATACCTAAGTAAATTTATGCAAGTGTAATTAATATTAATTACACTAACAACAGATGTCTGTATGAACCAACTCTAGCATTCTGGTAGATGATAGCTCCTTTCCTTTAAAACTGCTTCTTGTTTTCTTTCCCAACTAACAATTTCTGCACACAGTATTGGTAGGCTTTGTGATTCTAGGAAAATCTCAGACATTTCTTGAACTAATCATGAGCAAATTATCAAAGTTTACATGTCCCATCCTTCGGTGCCATAGCCAACTTTCATTAACTTGAGATACAAGGCACTGACCATCAACACCCTTAAGCTAATAGATGTTTCCATATGTTCTTCTTCCTGCAACAACCACAATTCTAGACCCTTTTCTGATCTCACAAGTGTTATCCTGAAACATAAGCTTAAAACCTTTGCTACACATTTTTCCAGCACTCAAAAGATTATTCCTTAAGCCCTTAACATAATAGACATCATCGATACTATGTTTTCCATCAAAACTAATTGATCCTTTCCCAACAATATTTGCTCTAGAATCATCTCCAAACATGACTAAACCACCATCATACTTTTCAACTTTAGTGAAATTACTTTTATCTCCAGTCATGCGATTAGAGTAGCCACTGTCAATCACCCAATAGTTTTCATCTTGTCTAGCATGAAAGACAGTAACTAGAGTACCTTCCATCTTTTCCTTCTTGTTCTCTAAACCACTTTCCCTTGCACATTTTCCAGAGTTAGCAAATTTATTCTCTAAGTCTAGAAACAAGAATTCATCATTACCCTCAAAATCATATTCCTCATAAGAGATTCCAGCATCTTCTTTAACATAATACAACTTCTTGTACTTCTTATCCTTTTTGTCTTTATAATCTCTGTTCTTCTTATGTACAACTCTATTTTGACATATTGAAGCATAATGGCCAATATTTCCACAACTAAAACATTTAAAAGGTAACATTCCTTTGTACTTACCAATACCTTTCTTCAACTTCCTCGTAAAGTTTGCTTCGAGCTCATCTGAATCATCACTATCCAAATCATCTTCTATATTTGTAGCTTTAAAGGTTGATTTTATCTTCTCCTTTTATTTTCCAAACTTCCTCATCTCAAATGCAATCAAGGTGCCAAATAGTTGTTCTTTAGTAAACTTCTTGGGATCATACACTTCCTCAATGACTGAGACCTTATCACTGTAACTCTTCAATAAGGTCATTAGAAACTTCTTTATTATATCTTCATCTGCTAGAGTACCCCCTTGATTCCTAACCTCATTTTCTACAAGATCAATCCTCTGGAAATAGCTTGCAATATCTTCACTTTCATCCATTTTCAAGTTCTCATATCTATGCTTGGTTGTTAGCTTTCTTGACAATTTCACTCTATCATTTCCTTAATAGAGATCTTCTAACTTTTTCCAAACTTCATAAGTTGTACCCAAAGAAGTAACTATTTTTCTCTTAGTCTTAGATAATTCATTGTATATTTTTCATTTTTCTCATAGGTAGAAATATCATCTACATAAGAAAGACCACTTTTCTGCTCAACATACTTTGTCTCAACAACTTCCCAAGTCTTGTAACCAAGAGAGATCAGGTAACCTCTCATCTGCACTTTCCAGTCACTGTATTCAACTCCATCAAACATAGGGATTTTCAATTTGTGCACCATCGGATCTACCTCAAGCAATTAAGCTCTTCTCCTAGGAACCAAAGCTCTGATACCAATTGTTGAAAGGTGCAAGACAACTAGGATGGGGGGTGAATCAATTGTCACCAAACTCAATCAAAAATTTCAAACACTTATCAATCTTCACAACCACTTTATTTTATTAATAAGTGTGAACATGAAATGAAAATAACAGAAAGAAAAATCAACACAATGAACACCATATTTACATGGAAAACCTAATGAGTGAAAAAACACGGTGATGATTAACTCACAATATAAAGTAATTGCACAACCGATTACAAGAAAGCTCACTACCAAGGGCTCACTGCCCAAATAGGAATCATTGTCCAAATACAAGGCTCACTTCCTATAGATAGGACTCACTATATAGAAGGGAGGCTCACTGCCTATAGATACAAAATATAACAAAAAAATCCAACACAACAAGCTACACACATCCATAGCCTTAATCAAAATATTGCAGATACCATTAGCTCACTACTTTCAGGATTCTAACACATTAAAGTACTTCAGCCTCAATTCACTTTCACACACTCTTATTTACATTTGTGGCATTCTTCGTTACTTGATTTCTTCAATCTTCACATCTTGACTTGTATTTATATCATCTTTAGCCTTAGAAACTTTCTCCAATGTCAACTACACACGATTCATTTTATAAATTTAAAATAGTTTAGCAACTAAACATTCTTGTGGTGGAAAGGAATGAGAGAAGACCAAAAACAACACTTAACCTAGACCCAAAGCAATGTCTTGGATTGAACACATGCCTCCTCAATTGATACTTATCCATTATACGAAGTGTAGACACTAGGTCAGCCAAACCTAATGAAAGCACAAATGATCTTTGGCATACATGCTTCCTTAACAAGAAGATAACATTTGTACCACATAACATGCTTCACCATACACTAGAACACAACATAGATACCTTCAAATTCATTTGCATCAGCTACAACAATCTTCATACTCAAAAAAATCTCCACCAGTCTATCCAGACTGCACAGACACACACAGGAACTATAGAACTCATCTTCCAGAGCACCAAACCACAAACAAATTTTCCAGAACATAGAAGCCACCTTAACAAGCCTTATACTAGATCTGCAAGATCATAATCAAACCAACAAAGGACTATCGAGTAGAAACATTTCTCGTGGTCCATAGACAAACAACTCTTCCAAACCAGTTCACACACCAGTGAACACAACTTTCACTCTTCAACAAACCAGCAGCTACAAACTAGGATATATCACCAAAATATGTCCATAAACAACACAATTTCATATCTACACAAGCATAGGATCAACATAGAAGAAATGCAGAACACAAACCAGAGCACATTTTGAAGACACACAATTCTAATCTCACTATTTCTTAATGTTAGCACACCTACAACACCATAAAGATAGCTCCATGTACTCACAACATCTCAACTATACATACACAACCTACAATAACCTGTACTATGTTGACATCAATGACAACATTAAGACAACACAACCAACCTTACTCATACTTGCAACAGTTGTTTCTTTTGTCTAGTTGATCGCCTTTCATGTATATGTAAGAGAAAGCTTGGGATGTGGATGAAATGCCTTAAGTTGGCTCACATGTGACATACTTATTCATGACATAGCTTCTTAGACACATATGACTTGGCATAGGGCCTTCTAAGTAAGCTCTCATGTCTTCTAATTTAAAGAAATTTCTCACAAAAATGGTGTTAGCAACTGCTTTAAAGTGAGGGCATACATTGGCATTATTTTTGGCATGATTTCATTTGCATTTATTTCATATTCCTTCATGTGATTTTATTTCTATATGCGATGTGTTTTTCCTCTTGGTGGTTTCATTGGGTTTTATTCCCTTCAAGAGCTTGATATTTCCTTATGCTCTCTTAGAAACATTAGATACAATGTTCCCCAGGATGAGACCTTGCACTTTCCCTCTCTTGGAAACAAGATGAGACCTTTTGCACTTATCCTCTCTTGGAAGCATTGGGTATTATGTTCCCCAGGATGAGACCTTTTATTTATCCTCTCTCAGAGACATTAAGCACAATGTCCCCTAAGAATAATACCTTGCGTGAATTAAGCAAAATCCCTTCAAACATCCCTCTCTATTTTTGCATTTTATTTTTGTGCCTTATTAAAGTCATGGAGGTATGTCTTTGATATGGTCCCTTGGGGATGACCTAGTGAACACCTAGCTTCACTAACCCTTGTGAGCATCCTTTTTTTTCATTTTTTCCTTATCATAGTCATGGGGGTATGATGTTGATATGGACCTCTTGGGTCTCACCTAGGGAGCACCTAAATTCACTAGCCCTTGTGAGTATGCATTTTGTTTGCATAGTGGACAATGCATTCCACTTGTAAACCTCTTTTGGAAAAACATCCTAGACTCGGTCCACCACATTCGATGGTCATTCGAAGCTTGATATGTTGTATTTTTCCTTCTTCTTTTTCCTTTTTCCTTTTTCTATCTTTGATGGTGTATGTTTGCGATTTGATTATGGCTTCATATATCATCCGCAAGTGTGTTCCTGTGTGCCTATGTGGGTTTGATCATCCCTCTTGGTTATTGTCATCCTATCTTACTAGAATTTATACATTTTAACCCCTCTTGATTGCATGGTTGGCTAATTTAGTGTGAGTTTGAAGCAACTTCATCCTCCCACTAAAGTGGGGGCTAAATATAGTGTAGTAAAATGCATACCCTTGTATTTTCACAGTTGTTTGGGCCTGCCTTACTTTATTTATCCCTATTTATGTCTTAATTGGTCTTATTTTTCATCCACAATCCTAATGAACTACATCTTCTTATGGCTAATCCTAAAAAACATCAAAAGATAAATGATAATTTAATGATTTTGTTTGTGTGTCCTTGATTTGTGGACTGGGACTAAATTTCCACCTAAGGAATCTTTGTCCTCCATGGGTCTTGGGACCCTAATCTTGAATGCACCTAAAAGGGTCCCTTTTTCAAGCCTATGCCCTGAGATTTCAGGCTTGGGAATAAGATGCCACCTAGGGCATCTTAGTCCACCTTGGCTTATTTTTAGGATTTAATTTCTAATTCTAACAGGATTTAGCCTCCTTTAATAAATGAATTCATGTATAGGCTTAGTGTGATGTAATTTTAGGATATTAAGCATGAATAAGTATAAATACAAGGTTCCTTCACTCATTTTCACATCAAGTCTTTTGTGAGAGCATTCATCATAGCATAATTAAGTTCAGAAGAGCATTCAAGAGCATTTCATCAAGTATTTGGAGCAATCATCAAGATTCAAGCATCATTTCAAAGTGCATCCATTCATGTTGAGCCAAGATTGTGGATGTAGCATTGAAGATCTATTTGCAACCATTGTTCACATCATATCCAAGGATCCAAGATCTACATTCTTTATCGCCACTACATGGTAGATTGCATATTTTCTTCACAAGACATCATCCAAGGTGATATCATTTACATATTTTGTATTTCATGCCTAATTTCATTCATTTCATCATTTGGTTTAATTACCTACAAGGGTTTGACCAAGGAAAAGCCTCATTCACTAACAATCAACAAGTTTTTCCTATTTTGTGTGTTTGTGATTACAGATTTAGGTTGAAGACTTGAAGATCATTTGAAGTGCAAAATTGAAAAGTTGCAAAGTTGTCATTTTCACGAAAACTCACCTACAGGTCAGATTTGGAAGTTTCAGAACTTCAAATCTGGAGGGAAGCCAATGCAGACCTTGGAGCTTAGGATCACATTCAAAGATTTTAGAAATATGAAATAGGACTAAGACAACAATAAATGTGTCTCAGTCCTCTTGAGGGTATTTTTTAGAAATTCTTCCAGATTTGATTTCGACATTCAAAGATTTTGCATCTTCCCCAAAAAACAACATGATTAAGACAATAGTAAGGGCGTCTTAGTACTCCATACAAATTTTTGACAGAACTTCTACATTTATGGAATCCTCATTACATTTCTAGACTTCCCAAGCACACCTACCCTAACTTGGTGTAGCTTAATTTCATCATTTTCACTCATTATTTGGTTTGCATTACTAGGTTTTATGAGTTGAATTTTAAAGTATCTTTTCCAAGCTTTGGCTTGGTAGTGAACCCATAAAAGCTTAAACAACCCCCTCCTAGGTCTTCCTTGTTTATAATTGACTCACCTTGGAAGTTGATAGTCATTCCAATTGGGATTCCTAGGACATCCTTTAATGTTAGTTGGAGAAAAGTGATGTTCTATGTCCATTTTTCAACTAATCAAACTCTAAATCTTCCTTTTAATAATTTTCAGACTTCAAAAATATTCAAGCCATATTTTAATGTTGGTCGGGTCCAAGACAAAGAGGGCCAAAATTTTAAATTCGAAAAATTAAAACAAATTTAAAACCTTTTTGAAATCTGCCACCACCATCGACGCCGCCGCCAAGGAAGCGTCGACCTGCCACCTAGGCATCACCACAGAGTCACCAGGGGGAAAATTGGTTTGCAAATTTGCATAAATTTTTCGTAGTATGTCAGATTTTGACTTCTTGTAATTGGTGGAAAGCTAGTTCCAAGAACTATCAAGTTTGGTTCCTTGATTTTTCCATTTTGACATGTTTTTGGAGACTAGAAGTCAAATTTTCTCATTTGCACAGTTTTGGTCATAACTTCTGCCTATGAAATTTGATTTTCAATTTTGAAGAGATGTTGGAGAGAATTTTTAGTGTACTATATAGTGGTTTAGATTGTTTATCAGTTTTAGGAGTAGGTTGAGCTTGGTACTTGTTTGGTCGCTTGTAGGTGTCTAATATTTGAGGTGTGATTGTGTGAGCATTTGAATGATTCAAGAGGTGAAACATTGAGGGAGTACATGTTTTTATAAGTTATTTATGATGCTATAGTTGATTATCAGATTGGTGCTTCTAGATACATATTTACAAGTGATTTTCAGTGTAGGGACTTTGATGGTGACAAGTACGTAGGTTGTCTTTGACTTTGAGGACATGGTTGGACATGGTTTGAGACTTGGATTCTTGTATGGGTGATAGTTGAGTGCGGGTATAGTGATGGTTATGGATATGGTGTCATGGATATGCAAGTACATTTGATGCATTCGCACAACATGATCATGTATGTGGTTGTTTGGTGGTGATATGGTTTGATGTTAGGAGATTGTTATTATTGGAATTAAACTGTCTCAACCTTAGAGTCCTAATATTAATTTAATTTGATGTAATTAATGTATTTATTAATTTCCTATGTTGTCATGTCATAAATAGGGACCCACCAGCTAGGTGGCATCCACGTTGGAGGTGACTAGGTGACACATAATCATCCCAACTGGACATAGGCATCCCACTTTGGAATCTATGGCATATGACAGATTTTATGATTTGTCATAAGGAATATTTGAATGCATGGAGAAAGTTGGCACCCAAGTTGGGTTATGACAAGATGTAAGAGAATTGGCTATTTTTAGTCAGTTATGATGGATTCTCTTATAGTTGTAAGTATTGTTAGCTATGATATATTCTATGACAGTTGTAAGATGTGTAAGGAATCTTTCATAGCCTATTTTTAGCATATTCTAGGATTCCAAGCTAGAGGAAGGAATATTAGCTTGTTTGACCATTGTAAGGGGTGTAAGGGAATATATTACATGTTTCCAAATGCATGTTAATGACATGGAATATTTTTCCATGTGTATTTGTACACTCCTCTCATTCTAGATTCTTTTTGAAGCTTGTATCTATCTATAAAATGAGTGCCTTGCATTGTAGAATGCATAGTTTGTTTGCAAGTAATGAAGTGTTCATGTTGAATGACTTGTTGAAGAAGCTTTGTACTTGATGATATCTTGTATTCATTATTTGAAGTAATAGAGAAAGTATTATGCATTTGGAGGGTGGGGTTTTTTACCTGAAAGGGTTTTCCTCATGTATATCTATTGTTATTGCATTTGTGTACTTGTTCTATTTCCATTATTCTCTTTGTGTATCTCATATTGTAACTACATAACATGTTAAAACAAAAAATTTATAACTCTCTCATGATTAGATTAGTGTAGGATGTTGTTTTCATTCACTCGGATTCCTTTTAGTTGGTATTAGAGCCTAGCGAACCTTGGTTCCTTTGTTGGGTTAGAAGGGTTTTTTTGAGCTAATCTTTGTTTTAGCGAGAGTTTTGCAAAAGTGTATTTCATGAACTTGTTGTGGGAAAGAGATGTCAAGCACATCATGGAGGATTGAGATGGAAAATTCTAATGGTGGTAATTTTTAGTTGTGGAAACTCAAGATGGAAGACATGCTCGTAGACCATGACCTACGGGTTGCTATTTCTTGAACCAAACTATCAGGCATGAAACAAGAAGATTGGGATCTCATGTATAGGAAAGACAATGGTCTTATTAGACTCTATTTGGATGATTTTTTCCTCTTGAATGTCCATGAAGATAAAATTTATGCTTCTCCATGGAAGAAGCTTGGTGATGTCTACTAGGCTAAATCCTTGGTAAACAAGATTTTCCTGAGAAAGAAGATGTATTCTCTGAAAATGGAAGATGGAGGGTCCATTTTAGGTCATTTAAATGCATTTAACATGTTGGTTGCACAACTTGGTTCCATTGGAGAAAAAATAGATGAACAAGAATTTTTCTTGCTCCTTTTTTGTTTGTTGTCAAACTCTTAGGATCACCTGATAATGGCTATTGGAAGCACTCCTTCCAGCTTTAAGATGGTTGAAGTTGTTTCCTCATTATTATATGAAGAGATGCAAAGAAAGTCTTCTAAGATTTCCAAGGAGGCCCTTGCAGTTTGTGGCAAACCAAAAGAGAGAAGCAAAAAGAAAGATAATAAATTTAAGTCTAGTCTTTGGAGAGATCAAATTCTCCTAGTAAGAATTCCAAGGAAATTTTTTGGAATTGTGGTAAAGTTGGTCACATTTGAAAATATTGCTTGAAGGAGGAGAAGAAGAAAAACAAGTCTTTCTCTGATTTTGAATCCAAGAAATCATCCCAAGATGATGGAGAAGCATTTATTGCAGACTTGGAAGCCCATGCATCTGATGATGTGTGGTGGATAGATTCGGGTGCATCCTTTCACATGACTTCTCATAGAGATTGGTTATCAAAGTATGAGGAGTACAATGGAGGAGAGGTGTACCTAGGTGATGACTCTCACCTCAATATTTTTTTTGTGGAAAATTCAAAATTAGATTTCTTGATGGAAGAGTGAAAGGGATTGATGGGGTCTTGCATATCCTGGGTGTTAGGACTAGAATAATCCACCAAAAAAATTCCATTTAATCCATCTTCCACCAAAACACTTCATCCCCTAGCCTTCCATTTTGTAATTTTATCCCTTAAAATTTTCCATATATCCACCATCCTAATTCACATTCACCATTTACATACATAAGAATTGATTTATGTCACTAAGACAATACCACATTGGCGTAACTCACTTCAAAGTCCCTTTGAAAGAACAACGGAGTAGCATAGTACAAATATTATCAGAGTAAGATTATTCCATCGAGGAGATTCATCTTTTCATCTCTTTTATGATCCTACTAAAGTTTCATTGAGGATACCTTGGCATATCGGAAGACAATTTCTTCGGTCCCTTTGATAAACCAAAAAAATGAGCTACTAAGGGATATAAATATTTTGATTACTTTGGCATGAATTTTGAAAAATATATACCTTATTAATAAGGAAATAGAAAAAAATATCTCAGACATAATTCATCAATGTAATAGAGTGAAGATAGAAGATCAAAGGGAGAAAAGCATGATTGGCACACTCGATGAATCAGAAAAATAATATAGTATCGGGATGAGAGACTTATAAGTCCCCTCGATATTATTAGAACAGTAAATTTCATCAAGCAAAAAAATATGCATCAACAGGACAAAGAACTTATCACTCTGATAAGGAAATGATAGTTATCAAAGGCTATTCGAAAAGACTCAAAAGTATCAGAGTAAGGTGGTCCACAGTCCCCTTGATAAGTAATATCACTTGAAGGAATATTGGAGAAATGGATCTATATTGGCAAGACTCCAATATTGGTCCCTTTAACAGGCCTAAATGAGCATGTGAACAATAAAGTCATGAGCATCATTAAAGAAAAGAATATACATTGGATAGACAAGAAAAATAGTCTCTTCGATAAGGGAAATGTCATTCAGTACCTTTGATGGATGAAATAAAGTAAAATATCAAAGTGAAAACAAAAGGTCAAATACACATGAAGTATCAGAAAAAACACTAAATATCGAGATAAGTAAGTTGCGAGTCTCTTTGATGTCACACAAGTGACAAAGCCCATTGAAGGAAAAGCTCCACATCAGTGGAATAAAATGCTTTTTCTATTTGATAAAGAAAAAATAATGAAAGAATGATAAAAGGAGATTGAACAGAGCACGAAACATCGAAAAGAGATGATTTATGGTCCCTCTGATAACTAGATAAAGAGAAAGTACACATTGGGGAGAAAAGCCCTGATTGGTAAGAACCAAACACCAATCCCCCTAATAAATTTAAAACACCGAAGCAAGTGATTCCATCAAAATGAAGAATACACATCGAAGGAATATGAATATTGGTCCCCTTAATGAAGCAAGGGCACTTTGAAAGATAAATTTGTGGACATGATGGAGCAATAAGGAGACATCAAAGGAACTATAGACAACTAGGGCCTCGATAGGACATAAATACATTAATATAAAGCCACATGAGGTCCCTTCAAAAATATGGAAGGATATACTTATCAAGGGAGATATTGGGGAAAGAGGGAGCCATCGGTAAGACCATAAATGTGTCATCTCGATGAAACAAACATGTTGATGAGACAATGACATGATAAGGGAACATTTTGATGATGGTAATAGAAGATCAAAAAATGACATTCAAAATAATTAATTTCTCACTCGGATGACATAAAATTTCCATAAATGAACTAGTGTCGAGAATACTCTAAAACTACACAGTTGAATATGTTTGAATCCTGATAGTGATATCACTATGGAAAATGCCTCCTTATCAATCAAACTGTAGGCATACAGGTTGTAGGAATAAAAGTTACAGTATTGTAAATCCAATGGTATCCCAACTAGATAAGTATCACATAAAAATTAGTAACCCTACGAGTTGTAAGGGTTGCAGAACTTTCACCAACCCTCACTACATAATCTAAAAGAATAAGAAGTTGCATACTTTAAGGATAGTGGAATTAACAATTGATGAAGCAGCAAAGAAGTAACCAAGGGGAAGGATAGGATGCCTAAATTTATAAGGGTATTTTACTTTAAATTAACTAAATTTTAGAATACCTGCTACCTACAAGAAAAAATATTTACTTAGGAATTAATATGCTTTAACTTATTCTAAAATCAAATGTATATATAGAATGTAATCCTCATTTCAGCGATGAGATGTATTGAGAATATATATAATGATACACGCATAGCATGAATGATAAGTGGAATAGTAGATGAATTTGTTTAAACACTGACAGGCTTCATAGCCTAAGCAAGGATCCATAAAAATGCTTACCTATAATTTATGCATGTTGTGCCAGTCATGCTTTATCAGATTTTTTTTCCCTTTATAGTATCACCATAGCATTCACAACACCAAAAAATGTTTCAATTGTGGCCCTTTATATGATGGGTTCTATTAAAATTTATAAAATAAAGATTATACACAAATTAAGTTTTCATTTTAAGGAGAAAAATTAACAAAATTGAAAAAAAAAACGATGGTAAGACAAAATACTTTAACATCTCTATGATATAAATTTCACTTCAAAAATAAAATTACAATAGTGGGCCTACAAAAAAATACCTTGGAAAGTGACATTTACTTCAACTGCAAAATTTCTCCAACACCAGCAGTAAAAGGAATGGATGATTAATAGCCATTGCCTTAATATGAAAGGGTTTGCATTGCAATAGGCATCTCTCGGTGATGCAACTTGAAACTGGTAGAACTAATTGGTTGAAGGTTCAACCCTTCTTGGTTAGAAGAAATAACCAAACGCCATTGGTGAAAGAAATAAAGGGTTAGCAGCCATTGAATAATATTGATAGGGTTTAAATTAAAATAGCGCATGAAGCATAAAAATAGAAATTACCTTCACCCTTCTGGTGTTTCCTTACTCTCCTACTATTGTAACCAGCCATTTCCATTTCATTCTCAAGAAGGCCATTTGAAAAAGCAATGGAAATAGGAAAATAGGGAATACACACAAACACAAGCTACTTTAACTTACCAATTGTCTTGAGGAGTTTGACATTGGAGAGGGAAGAGAGACTGAGGCCTTTGGCCATGAGTAGGTTCACTAACGTGAGGTGGTCAGGGCAGAGACAGTGACATTATCGGTAGAAGGGGCTCTAATTCCTCCTCCCTCCTCTCCACTTCCCTTATTCAACCATATCTACAGTATCTTCACTTTGCTTGCCTTGTGTCACTCCTCTTGTTTTGTTTTCTTCGGGATATAGGGAGGGAAAAGGAAAATGCATTTGGATTGAGGGAGGGAAAATGAATGAGGAGAGGGAAATAAAAAATTTATTTTAGAAAAAGTGGGAATGTGCAGGATCATGATGGGCCAAAAAGTGGTGATATGATGGGTATGTGAAGGGTATGCGGCTGACAACTTTTTTTTTACCCAAAAGTGATGAAATGAAAAGGGTTTTTAAAGGAGATTCTCAGCTTTCCACCAATATAAATTATGCATTACTTTGAATTTAATAAATTATTATTATTCATTTTCTATTTGAATTATGACTAAAGTCCTAATTGATAGGCTAATTGAAAAACATTTATAGCTTTCAAACTGTATCACATTTTTTGAATCCAAAACACATGTCACATTCTATGCTTTGCTTACTATAGAATTTAAAAAAAAAAAAAATGAATTTCATGAATTTTTGACCATGTTAAGGTGGTCAGACATACGAGTTTTTATATTTTTTAAAAGTTGTAATAAAAAAATCATAATTAATTATTTACTTGGAAAGAAAATCTAGAAAAATATGCATCACATTGGGACATGAGTCCTCTACTTATGTCTAAAATATTATAAAAAAATATTATCATTTTATTGTGGTTAGGGTGGTCAGATAGACACCTACTTATTTTTTCCTTGAAATTTAAGTACTCGCATTGAAATTTCAAATTTTCACCAAATAGATTTTTTTTAAATAAACCTAGTAGTTTAGAAACTACGTTCAATTTTCTATAGATTCTATTCTTACATATTTTTGAAATAATATAGATAACTTATTCAAATTTTTACGTCAAGTTGCCTTACTCTGATTTTTCAAAAAAAATTGCCACTTAATGGCCTATTTTTTCCATGATGATCTTGCACATACCCAAGTATTTTTTTTATTGTCTTAATTTAGGACAATTAAAAAATTAGAAATATAATCTAAACATAAAACTATCAATTGCACCTTAGTGTGCAATAGGTACGCTGAAGAAGTGTGGAAAATCAATTATGATAAATTTTGATTATTTTTATACTATATAAAATTATAATAATTATTAAATATAATTTTTTTTTAAAATATAATATAGAATAATAAGTATAATTAAATTATTTATAATTTATTTTTTATTATTAAAATATAAACCATATTTCATATAATAAACTTATAAATCAAATATTATAATCAATTTTTTTAACTAATTTATGCTAATTTAAATATATTAAATATAAGTTAAATATATTAATTATTTCAGTTATTAAATTAATTTTTTAAAAATAAAATAATTCTTTCAAATAAATGAAAACAATTATTGAAAAATAAAATGTGTTCATTATTTAAATCTAATGGTAATTTTAATTTTTAATTATTTTAATTTCTAATTATACGATCATGTTAAAGAAATTATTTAGTAACATACTCCATGTACACTAAATGTTTCTATTATTTAAAAGAAAAAAACTCTCAAAAACTTCAAATCATTAAAATACACTTATTTAATTTCTATTATGTAAAATAAATTTGAAATACTTTACCATTATTTTAGGCAAAGTATGAAGATTTCTTAAATCCTAAACTACCATTTCACATGGCATTATGAGTATCATGAGAAATTAATGAGTAAAAATTGCCACGCTGTTTGTTTCAATGTGAAAGGCTTGGTAAATTATTTTGTATGTTTTGGAAAATGATGAGTAAGTTTATAAAACCTGAAATGCTTGTCGGTTAAACGTTCTCCACGTGCTTTCCCAACTCATAGTTAAAATTAGCATTTTTACAACCGACTATGCAACGCATTCAATTTTATTCCTCGAATAGTGGGTGGAATCAAGTAATAGAGATCGTCCTTTCTTGCAATGCATTCATATCGGCGAGGAAAGCACCAAAAATTGGCACTGAAAAAATGGCAAAAAATGAAAAACGGTTGAGGTCTATTTAATAGTCAACAGACTAATATTAACTATTGATTGGCAATTTTTAGCTTTGATTTTTTCATATAGGATATGCCTTCGGTGTAAATTAATATTTGTCTTAAATTAATGTTTTAAATCCTCCCCTTATTAAATAGTAGTGACACATGGATCTAGGAATTATTACCATTTAGTAGTGAAATGTTAAAAAAAATTATAAAATATGTGAATGCCTTAAGATTGCATCAAGAGGCAATGTCTTCCATGTAATAGGTTTTCTTTTTTTTTGTTAACGATGAGGGTATCCCCGCGACCCCACCCAATGGCCCAACAGCCCGTATCTTGGGTACCTAGGGTGAGTGGGGGCGAGACTAGTCCCCTACGGGGGGACCCAATAGATGACAAGCCAGTTCCAACCAGGTAAACTTAGGAGTGTTGTCGAACCTAAAACCAATGGGGAGAAAACCCACAACCCAAGCCAACTCCACTACTCATGTCAGCAAGCCATGCAATAGGTGTTTTTGGTGCACCAAGCAATCTAGGTAGCCAAATGGCCCGCTTAGATAGGGGTCCCACGAGGGGGGCTTAAGCTCTATGGATTATGATCAAATTTGAAAGAAAAATGAATAGAGTAATAGTCATTTATTGAGTCATTTTTATTTTTCTAATATTAGTCATTTTTATTTGTTTGATATTAGTCATTTATTTAGTCATTTAGTTGTGATTTTACCCGATGACCAAATTAATCACTTATAAATGACCAAATTAGTCATTTATTTTCTAAATACTACTAATGTTAGTCACGTGACTAAAATTTTTAGTCATATGACTAAAATTTTTAGTCACATAGTCATTTATTTGCCATATTCTAGTAGTGAGGGTTTAATGGTTTAAGGTTTGATGGTATAGGGTTGAGGGATTAGGGTTGAGGGTAGAGGTTATTGGGTTGAGGGTATAGGGTAGAGGGTCTAAGGGTTTAGGGTTTAAGAGTTGAGGGTTGAGGGTTTGAGGTTGAAGGTAGAGGGTTGAGGGGTTAGGGTTGAGGGATTATGGTTGAGGGTCCAATGTATAGGGTAAATGGTATATGGGTTTAGGGTTTAAGGGTCAAGGGTTGAAGGATTAGGGTTGAGGGATTAAGGGTTGAGGTTTTAGGGTTTAAGGGTTGAGGGTTTAGTGATTAGGGTTGAGGAAGTAAGGGCTTAGGGATTACCGAATGAAGTTTTAGGGTAGAGGATTTAAGGGTTGATGGCTTAGGTTTGATGGGTTAAGGTTTAGGGTTTAGGGTTTAGGGTTGAGGGTTGAGGGTTGAGGGCTTAGGTTTGATGGATTAGGGTTGAGGGTATAGGGTATTGGCTAGAGGGTTGAGGGTTGAGGGTTGAGGGTTAAGGGTTGAGAATATAAGGGTTTAAGAGTTTAGGGTATAGGGTTGAGGGATTAGGGTAGATATTTTAAAGGTTTAGGGAGGGAGAGAGAGGTGAGATAGATAGAGAGAGAGAGAGAGGGATAGGGGTTGAGGACCTTAGTGGAGCCTACAAAATCCAAGGCCATTATGTCAAACTTTTGAGCCCCTAAGGGCTAGGGTTCAATTCTAATGCACTAGGGTTTTGTCTTAGGGCCTTTAAACCCTAATTTTGTTCTATTTTGTCATTGGGAAAACCCTTATGAGAGAAAAACCCACTACACCAAGAAAAGTCTCTTTGTATTACAATAAGCAAAATTACATACAAAGATCGAACTTAACTTTCTGATGTCAATTTTATAGCAGCAACTTTCACTAATCAATCTTGAACAAAAAATAGTACAATGCTCTCAGAAGCATACTATGAATTCTCACTCAAACCAATCTATATTCCAATCGAACAAGGATCTCATCACCTGACTAATCATCTTCTTCCATCACAGACTATATACCATTTGCTTCATGGTCTGTTGATCTTCCACATAGGAATGGTCACAACAGTTCAACTACCAACGGTTCTCATTCAACTTCTCTCATTGGCACAAGACAGAACACATAAGATAGACGTTCATTCAAAATGTTCAAATTGAATTGAATGTTGGTGATACACCAAACTGTGTCTCCCCGATGCTAGAATACCCATTCTCATAACTATTGGCATGACCATCGCTATCAGCATCACCCTGAGAAGTCATACAGATCTTCCAAGTCTTCCCGATGTCACAAAGAAAACCAATTGTTCTTATTGGCAAGAGTCACCACCATTGGCAAGAGTCATATCAAGCACAAACATATTTGCCAAACTCACTCTAGCAAAAAAACTTCACACCGATGTCCATCTCATGTAGAACTATCGACAAGACCATCAATATCGGCAAGAGCTCATATCGAACAGAAATCGATCGGCGAGGCAAACACTATTGATAAGAGTTCACACCAAATGAACCTACATGTCGGCGAGAGAAACACTATTTACAAGAGTTCATACCGAATTCACCTGCCTGTCGACGAGAGAAACATCCATTGGCAAGATTTCTCACCAAACACAGACCTGTTAGTGAGACCAACATTGTCGACAAGAGTTCATACCGAATGCATACCCATCAGTGAGACCACAACCATTGGCAAGAGATCATATCGAAGTTGCACCGATGGTTCATATTACTCCAATATATCTTCTTTCACCAAGAGTCTCCACGATGATCACTGAGAGCCAACCTGTCGGCACATTGGAATGAGTTAGGAATCTCTCACCAAAATCCCATGTCTTGCCGATGACTACTGTCAGCAAGACAGTTCCAATGTCTCAACAACTTCAATCTTTAGAACACAGCTGCTTGTCGACAAGACATTCTGAGAGTTTCACCAATTTTTCACTTTTAGGGGTTTCATGTCAGTAAGTTTGAGGCACATTCTCAAACATCTAGGACTATGGATCTAGTCCCTTTGATGAGGTGATGAAGTGAAAATCAAAGTGGGACCCGATGGCCTAGCAGTGGTGGGCCCCTAGATCAACGGTCCTTATTTGGTGACAGGGTTGCATCTTGACCTCTTTTCACACACCCCTCGCTTGATCTTGATGACTATCAAAATATTTTAGTGGAATGAATAGGCTGGTGATGCATGTCTCTCGTGGGACCTAGGTGGGAGGATAGACAATGTGATAGGTTTTGAAGTGCAGCCAGGTGGAAAAATCTTATTAGTGTGATATTGTATGACTCACATTGTTGTTGTGAGTCATCCAATGTTATAATGGTAATGATCGAGCAATCTAGATTTAAAATAGGTGATTGGACGGTGCTTATTGTGAGGTTGACATGTCGTGAGTTATTGAAATTTTGTAACCTCTGACATAAGGTTCTGAGGTTCATGTTTTTACTGACTAGATGACGTACGGTGGAGATTTGAATGACCATTCATCCAAGGGTCATGGTTTAAATCTGTGGGAAGTGAGTGCTATAGCAGTGGATGGCCCAAATCTAGGAATGGAGATTGACGATAATGTTTTAAATTTTATTGGGGATCTAGTTTCAATCATCCATCTTGTATCTAACAGCTAGAATTTAAATTCTAATGGCTATTTTCTCCTATTCACAGGTAAATACTTTGCAATAATGGTACATCTACTTCTCAGCTACCAAGATTGATCTAGGACAATTACAGATCAGATTTTTGCTTCTCATAAGTAGAATTTATTGTTGAGTGGCACCATTAATGTCCTAATGTTTTAAAAAGAATGACATTGATGTCAGGGTATGTTCTTCTTGACTATCATTATGGATCTCCTGGGAGTACCATGCCTACATTCACAAATGACTTTCTTGAAGTGTGCTCGAGGTGTCAAGAGCATTCATGTCTAGTGGTTGCATCATTTTGGGGGGAAATTCTTTGTGGACTATAGTTTGATCTTAGTTCTTGTTGATGGTTGTTTTTGCACATTCTCAATATACGTAGCACACAAGTGCACTACCTCTCTTGAAATATAACTTCCTATAAGCAAGTTGTAGAAAATTATCCCAAGGTCTCTCGGGTGTTATGTCATGACTTGCAATAACAACTCATTGGATTGATGTGATTTTTTGGTAATCACATGAGGCATGGATAGTTGTTCAGTTGGAAGGAGATTGGATCCTTAAATGGAGTTCCTAAGATTTTGAGGGTGATGTGAAATTGTTGAAAGTTCAAAACAATAGTCTAAAACTCCAATTTCAACATTAGATTTGGCTTTACAATGATGTTGGAACTTTTCCTAAATTACTATTTCAAAGAAAATTAAAAATGGAAAAGGGAGAAGGAAGTTCCTATACCTGCAACTACCAATGAAAAGTGATAATGGAGGATGCTATAGTGGACAACCTTCCTATAACTGAGTCCCACTTAACCAAAACACACAGTATCATGAAACTAGTGCTATCTTCTAGGGCCTACAAATTTTTCAACTATTCATTCACCATGAAGCATAAATGAAAGATGAAACTCAAGTGAAACAATGAATTTATGTTTAGACTAGCTTTACATAGTTGTTTATCATTAATAACCAGCAAAAAGCATGAATGTGGAAAGAATCAACACCGCAATATTCTTTAAAATCATTGAGCAGTAGAAACTATACTATCAAAAACTACTTTAAAAGCATTAAGAAAAGAAAGCTAAAATAACTTAAATATATCAAACATGAGGAGAAGAATCATGCCACACGAGATAAATTCAAGAATCCACCAAAAAAATGAAGTTCTATTAAAAATTTTGCAGCATGTCATTACAACAACTCAACTCTCTCTTTGAAAATGAGAGGAGACCCCCTATTTATAGTTTTCCAAAGCCCAAATGAATGGCTAGGATTGATTTAAATTGTATGGATTAGATTCATTACAAGCTAGGGTTTAATCTACCCCCAAAATTTACTAATATAAAATACATTCCTTTTCTTTTTCCCTATTTTGTCCTGTAGTTCCCTAGCACTGTAGTAATTTTTTCTTGTAGTGATTTTCCCTTTTGGTTGCAGCTACACTGTGAGGAACTCGTCATCAATGATAGGCTTTCCTTCATTTTTCTGGATAGTGGCATACTCCACAAATTTTCCCATTAGTGCCTAAAGTTTATTCCACTCCATGATATCTAATTAGAGCACTTGGAGGATCAGCTTCCTGGATCTTCATGTGATCAACTCCCAATTCTTTGTACACATTGGTTTGGCCTTGATCACCTAGTCTGACTGGACAAAGGCTCTGGCAGTATAATCCATGAAGTCTAGCATTAAAAGATCTACTGCTCCTTGCTCCATTTTCTTGTCGAAATATGGCTTGATCTTTTCCAGATCTAGCTCCATAGCAAGCATAATGTAATCTATCATGAGTTTTAGGTGCTCCTCATTTTCCATCCAGAGTTCTTTGACCCATTCAATGTCAAGCTGTACTTCATGTAGTACCCTTTCTAGGACATCTCTTCTATGGTCCAAACCCATCTTCCATGTCTCCACCAGCTAATGATCATCTTTTACTAGGGCCAACTCCTTTTCCCATGTCTTCTTGGGAATTTTAAGGATGGCCTCAAGCTTAGGATATGTAATCCTATATAGTTCAGGGAAGTTGTTGCAAATTCTTTTTGTGCCCTCAAGCTACTTTTTCACTTCACAAAACTTGTTAGTTGTTTAGACATGGCCAATACCCATATCACCATTATACAACACCCATCTGAACCAATTTAATGTGGCTTTAGTCCAATTCTTCATTCTCTCCATCTTGGAGAGTTCATCTTGGGAGAGCAACTGGGGTGTGGGAGACATAGTTGGAGCCTCTTCTTCTAAAGATGTCCATTGTTGAATGTAAGCACTGAGGTTCACCACTTGTGCCTTTTGTTCCTCTTTGGAGGATATATCCTTGTTCATTTGCTCGACTATTATGGCTACCAATCCCTAGACTTCATATACTTTCTACTCCCTTGTAGAAGTGCCCAAGTTGATGGTGGAAATATTGTAGCCAACCCCCTCTCCTTTATTTGTTATTGGGGTGGCGATATACACAATCCTCAATCCAGATGCATTAACTATTATATGGGAGTGGATCTTTGGCTTCTTCTCTTTTCTTGACTTTGTTTGTGCTCATGCCAAGATAGCCTCAAGTTTAGTATTTGGATCTACGAGGATAGCGTATTTATTTTGTAATTGCTTCTGCACCCAACCTAGCATTTGAGATTCCCCCTTTGATGATGAATGATCACCTTCCTCTCTTTTCTCAAATTGGGGCTATTTTTCCTCATGACTAGATGCTTCAAGTTACGTCCTTTCATCTTCCCCCTCCAAGTCCTAGATCAGTATAGCCTTCTCTTTATCTTTCTTGGTAGTGGCTACATTTTCCTTGGTGACACCATCTATTGGTGGGACCTTCTCTACTTCTTTCTCAAGCTCTTCGTAATGCTCAGGCTCAGGGCTATTTTTAAGCTCAACCTCTTCTTAAGGCATTCCTTTTTCTTCTTATTCTTCTATTTCAATCTCCTCCTTTTCCTTTTCTTTCTCAAGAGGTATTTATTTTTCCTGAATAGGACCTTTATCTTGCCTAATCAATGAAGGATCTTCTATCATTTATGTTTTGTCACTAGTGTCATCCCTTTCCTCATAGGGTTGCCTTTCATGTTCAACTATTTTGCCAACATCCTTGAGTTGTTGGGATAGCTCCTCTTCAAACTCTTGATTTGAGGTCTCAACTATCTACCTTTAATTTAGCACCTTTGTATCCTCATTTGAGGACAATGAATCATTTTCTTATTCATAGGCTACTTCATCAATAATCACATTTACTCCACCCTCAAGGTGCTTGTAGTATTCATCCATAAAAGGATC
This sequence comes from Sequoia sempervirens, assembly GCA_007258455.2. NCBI lineage: Eukaryota > Viridiplantae > Streptophyta > Pinopsida > Cupressales > Cupressaceae > Sequoia > Sequoia sempervirens. The sequence goes on from VDFB02000002.1 coordinate 221,428,954, forward strand.
CTCTGACTCTTCAAATGTCTCCTTGGAAGCCTCTCTTTGGAATCTCTCCATTTCTTCTAAGATTTGCATTGTAGCCTCCATCTTTGGTGGCTCTATTTCAGGAGGGATAGGGAGACTAGTTATAGCTTGGGCCATCATAGCTTGCACTGCAAGATTCATTAATACCCCAAAGAGTTCCATGGGTATATTTTTCATATGTCTCGTAAAGGCCTCTAGTAGAGTGAGAGAGGGAATAGTACTTGTAGCAGTTAAGGGGATTGTAGTGGAAGGAGATAGCAAGGAGGATGATAATGGAAAGGTTGTAGCAAAGGAAGAATCTCATACTATGATGGGATTTGTAGGCTAGGTGGAAGCCAAATGGACAAATATGTCCATGGTGAGCGAGGATGAGACTGACAGCACTTGAGATGCAAGAGGTGGAGGATTAGCAACAACACTAGCACTAGGAAGAGCAAGGGCGATAGGTGGTGATTGTGGGTGCTCGGCTTCTTCTTTAGCTTCATGTTGGGGATCTTCTTGAATGGTGGGAATCTCAATAAATCCTCCTTATTTCTTAGTCCTTTTGGAGGATTTCCCTTTTTTATTCTTTCTTGAGTAGACTTTAGGCTTGGGTTGTTGCTTTGAGACCTCCTTCCTCTTTATGGATCGTGTCATCAAAGAATATTTTGAGGTTTCCTTAGTTGGAGTGGTAGCTACCCCGCTATTAGTTTCGCTCTCAATTTCATCCTCAAGCCCACCATATGTTAATGTGACCCCTTGTAGCTTGACCTAAGTGATCTATGCATCAATACACTATCTGGTTTTGTTCTCCATTGGATTTGTTATGATGTTGAGGTAATTTACCTCCTCCTCATCCCAATCTATTAGTTGTAGTGGAAAGTTAGCCACATCATCATACTTTGGGTCCAAAATGGTATCTTCATCCTCCACGATCTAGTCAAGCACCGTGAAGATATTGATTGACTTTATGAATTTGGTGGTCATATAGATGTAATACCACATGCACACCTACTTTTCATCCTAGTAGTTTTCCCAAAATTATTCAATCTAGGGTAGGTGGGCATATTATTTCCCAACAAACCCCTTTAGTTTGTTGTAGGGGTCCATTATGGGTCTGCCCGTGTGGAGATCTATATTATACCCCATGATTTTCTTCTCTGATTATTTTTCATAATGGGATTCAGGAATAACATACATGCCTTAGCCGAAGGTGAGAGGGTAGGGAATGCCCACCCTATGCTTGTCGTTCAATAGAGTATGAACATTTCGTAATTGTCAAGAGAGTTCCAATATGACCATCTGATCATTCGGGTACAGGGGCTTGTAAAGAATCTCAGAGAAGCCCGCTATCCTAATATAAGTAAACTTTAGGAACTATATGAATAGGTAGCCAAATTTTTGAATCAACACACAAGCATTATGTGAGACTCTCCTTTCGAAGTCTCCTCCAAGAAGTCTAATTATATGCCTAGTGAAGGAATCCTTCACTCTGTGATATTCTCTCTTGAAGTTGCAGTACTAAAGTTATGGATACTTATCATATACTTTGAGCTCCCTTCCCAGAGTTAGACTCTGAGCAACAAATAGGCCCTTGTAGGGGAATGGCACTACCAAGAGGTACACCAAGTAAGAGGTTATGTAAAACTATGATGTCTTCTTTATGACCATCAGTTGATTGTGTAAGTTGTTGCTAATCATTTTCGTCCAGTGGAATTTGGTTTTTCCTTTGATGATCTCCTCAATAAAGTAGAACATCCATTCCTAGAAATAGGAAGCAATGGGGATTCCCATCATCCTACTCAAGATATTCACTAGATCATGGTAGTCCTCGTAGAAGTCACTATGGAACAACGCTTGGGGAACCTTAGCAGCACTTACCCTCTTCTCTTTCAACCAATGCTAGTTGATCAACATCTTACAACCCTAGGGATCTACCTTCCACATTTTTTCTACATACCTCTTTTCTGTTTCTTCCATGGGTCAAATGTGGGGATGTGGAATGTTTCACCTATGGACTTTGCTGGAAAATTTTCTAATACTCTACCCTCGTGATCAATAATTTTTTTGTTTCCTACATGGTAGGCCTCCCTACATGTCATTACTAGTTTAGGGGCCACTAGAGCAGGTAGAAATCTGGCTTCCTTGGTGAGACTGCTTCTTGTAATCTTTCTAGCATTGTTGGTGGTTGGGTTGAAAATGATCTATTGCTTGAACTCATTTATATCTATATGTCCAAGGTTTGTGTCTGAGATTGTGTTCTAGTCTAAGCTGACCCTAGAGGTGATGTCCACCCCTTGGAATTGATATTTCATTTGATCTTTTTCTGCTTTTCTTCTCGGTACCTTGGTGAGCTTCTTTCCTTTCTCTTTCTCTAAGGATGCTCTTGATGGTCCTACAGTTAATTCCATAAATCTTGCAAACACAAATGCAGTAAGCATATTCATGTGTAAAATGGGGAAGCAATAGTGAAATCCTATAGAAACAAGGGTCAAACCATACATTCCATCATCAAAGATCATAAAATTCATAAAATTTCATCTTTTAATGCTCATTAGGTTCAATTATGAGGATGCATGCCCAGGGATGCGGGTTTCCCTGGGCTGGTAGTTGTCTAGGGTGACTTCGAGTAAAACCACTCTGCAAGCATAGCAGCCCACTCACGGCCACTCACATTCAAATTTCCGCACTCATATTTTAGGGGTTAGTTAAGGAACTTGGGCATTTGGAGCATTCAGGAATGTTTTCCATTCTCCTACGAGATCCTTTGAGGTGGTAGTTCAATCATATTGCTAGTGCAAACTCAAACAGTGTAGAGGCATGTGGCCTCAAGGTAGCTTGTAGCTCTATCGTTTAGAAATGGCTTTCTAGAAGAGGAATACCATAAAGGGAATCTCACATTGTAGGACCCATAAGAGGCTTAGGAAGTTTGGGTTCATTCCTTGGTGTTTGATCATTTGAGGAATTATGGGTGGAGAGCTACGAAATGTCGTTAAGGAATGGCCATTTTCAAATGGCGAAGACATGGTGGCGACGCGTAATGGGAAACCCACATAGGCAGGTCCACGGGGACCCTCGCATTGGTCACTTTGCTTGATGAGGGCTAGATGGGGAGGTGAGCTTAGGTTCCACCCTGTGGAATGCCTGCAGGGCATGGCCATTCAAAAATGATGATCACATAATATCGGGCTACAAGCAGTGATCCACAAAGAACTTCCCGCAATGTATTTTTACTTAGAGATTTTCTAATGAAAGCTCAAGGGGAGACCATGAGGTCAAGGTCTACAAGGTGGATGGGTGAAGGTCCTCAGCCATTTTTCAAATGGAAAATAGAATGACGTGATCCATGAACGAACTTCTGCATGGTTTGGCCCACAAAGGGATCAAAACTTAGGTTCTCGTTGGGTAAGCTCAGATGGCAAAGGAGATAGTGGGTTTCACGACGTGGGAAGGAGTGTTGCCTCAGCCATTTGCAAAGGTTTCATCATCGGTAGTGAAGAGGCAGTGGAATTCTACAGAGGATGGCTTGAAAAGGAAGGTTGCGGTTCACTAAGTTTGGCAGACACGACACATGTGGGACCTGCAGGGTGGGGCGATGAGGTTGGACAACCCTTAAGAAACGAAAAAGAGTGCAATGTCACTTGTGCATAGAAGTTTGTAAAAGCGGACCCATCCAGGCTCTAAGGTTCCTATTTTACTTAATTTTTTTCACTCCAAAGGGGCTCATTGTGAAGGGACTACATTAGCCCACACACGTGGGTCTTCTAAGGGAAAAAGCATCAGACTTTATGTTCAAAGTTTAAATGGTGAAAGGAGGCTTGCGGGCCGCAAGGGAATGAATGCCCTGGTGAAGAACAATGGTTGCGGGTTGCGGTTCCGCACAATCCTAGGGGGCTATGTTTAATGAGATTTCAAATTTTTTCATCATGGGGAGGTGCGGAATTTGGTGTTCTAACTGGTCTAAGATTTTCCCTTTGAGATTTTAACAATTTTACAAACCCCATTAAAAAGAACATAACCAGGGTGACGGTGGAAAACCTACCTAATAATCTCGTAGAAACTAATGAATAATCCAAATACTGCAGCACTTGAGACAACTAAAGGATCATGCGAGTGTGGAGGTGGTGAAGGCTGGCAAATATTTTGACAAATTCTCTAACCAAAGGAATGAAAATGATAGATCAAACTGGCTATTTATAGAAAATAAATAATTAATGACTTGCATTAATTACCTATACAATGGTGGGTGAGGTAGATGGGTGGATTTTTCAAAAATGCTGATGGCGAGAAGGTCAAGACCCGCAATGCAGAAGGCAGGCAAGTGATTTTTGTTAGGCAAGTCAGCAAAATGGATAGAGACGGAGGATGTAGGGCCTTCCATGGGGGCGGATTCCCTAGGTTGGCCATTGGGAAAATGGTCAAAGCAAGACAAAATCCTGCTAATGGAATCCCGCACGGGTAGACGTGCACCGAGCAAAGGACGATAGTTTTGAAGGCAAAGGGAAAAATTCCAATGGAGACCTGCAAAGGAAAAAGACTTAGAATTTTTTTGGGTGGTAAAATTTGGACAATTCAAGATGGTGAGTTTATGACTCCTTGACAACTTATAACTCAAGAAAAGGGCATGCAAAATGAGGTGAAGATAAAAATGACCCAACAAAGGCAAGAAAAAGAGGATCCCTATTCCAAATAGGGCATGTGTGTTATAGGCACATAAAATGGTGACTCTGCTAGGAGAACACCCTAGAGTGTTCTAAGGATAAAGATTCATTCAGAACCTAGAATCCCTAGTTTCACAGACCAAAAGCTAGTTTCCAGTGGGTGAACTAAGAGACTTGAAGGAGGTCAGGATCCTTAACTAAATTGGATCATAGGAGTATCTCAGAAGTGTGTGCGTAGTGAGTTAATTTCCTTTCCTCATAAACCATAAAAAACAAGCCCCAATTAGCCAAAGTAGACTAGTTAAACTATCTAACCACAAAAGTAACATGGACATTGCTCTGCTGCTAATTAGGCATCCATAGCCCCGATGGAGTTGTCACTATGACCTGATGAACATTGCTCTATTACCAACTAGGTGTCCATAGCCATGATGAAGTTTTTCGTACACCCACATAGTTGCATAATTTCCTTCTTTTCTTTTCTTTCCTTTTCTAGCATTTTATTTTAGTACTCTTTATTTTGCTCAACTGTGCAAGCATTGAAGCTTACCATGGGTTTGAAATTACAGTGGTCACTAGAGAAAACTTAAGCTTTTTTTCCCACAAATACCTCATAACGGTTTTCTTATAGCACTTCAACCAAGGGTCTTTTAATGTGTGTTTTTTGCAAGATCCAAGATAAATATGAGAGGATTCAACCAAGGGTCTTGTTCTAGGTCAAGTCAGAGTTCAAATAAGGAAAACACTCTAGAGAAGCAACTAGAAATCAATAGTTGAGAGTGAATACTTATCCAAAGAACACAAAAGGTGGGTAGCAAAGTTACCTATTCTTCAAGCTGTGCACATAGAGCACTTCAAGCTAAGAAAAAGCGGTCAGGAAAGCAATCAAAATAGAGTGAAAATGTAACAGTGAGGCAAAGGAAACCTAAACTAACCTATGAACAACTATATACAAAGAATGAGCTCAAAATCTCATGGAAGGAAATAATTCTTGAGGTATTTCCTATTGAGAGGCAATGGAACATCCTCTCCAATTAAAGTTTTGAGGTGAAAGGTATTATCTCCTAAACTCTTAGAGATTTGAAAGGGGCCAAGCCAGAGCTTGTCGAATTTTTCATTTCCCCCTTTCCTTTTGTGGGCCTTGTCCCAATAGAGGACTAAATCAATAATCCTAAAGGCCTTGACTTTGGCTTGATGATCAACCCACCTTTTGACTATTCCCCAGTGTTTGGAAAAATTTTCAATGGCTTGGTCACGAACTTCTTCTAGGTGTAACAATTCAACTAAATGAGCTTCTCGATGGTCCCCCTCCTCATAGTAAGAGTTGATAAATTGGAGGGTGGGAATCTTCAAGTGGACTCAAAAGATGGGCTCTAAACCATAAATAAGATGGAATGGAGAGTCACCCAAGGAAGCCTTATGGTGAGTACGATCTGTCCAGAGGGAAAAAAGTAGTTGGGTGTGTAGTCTTTGGGGTTTCTATCAAGCAACTTCTTAATCACAGTGATCAAGTTTTTGTTTGTGGATTCAGTTAGGTCATTTCCTTGGGGATAATATTTGGATAAAAACTTAAGTGTGATCACATAATCGAAGGCCCAACTAGAAAATTTAAGAGAGGAAAAGGTGGGGCCATTATCTCAAACAAGAGCATAAGAGCAACCAAAACGATTCAAAATAAAGATTTCCAAGAAATTAACAACTACCTTAGTCGTGTAGTGCCTACATATTATTGCTTCTATCCACCTAGTATAGTAATAAAAGGTGGTTAGAATGTACCTATGGCCTACAAAAGAGGGAGGGCTTACCGGGCCGACGAAGTTGAGAGCCCATTGAGCAAACGACCTTACCTCCAAGACTGGTTGTAGTGGGACGACAACATTTTGTTCTTGGGTTGCAGCAGTCTAGCATACGAAACAGGTTCAAACATGATTGTGTGCATCCTTAAACACTGTTAGCCAATAGTACTCAGCCCACAAGATTTTATAGTAGTTGAAGGAACAAATCCATGACTGGTGCCAAATGTTTCATGAAATTATTTTAATACTCTCGTAACTTCTTCTTTCCCAAGGCATATGAGGTAGATCCCTTCATGGTTTCTCTTATATAGAATTGATCCTTGTAGCATGTATTTGTTTCTTTTTCAATTGGAGAGCATGCTTTTGGACTCCTTGTAGGTGAGGTGGACACTTTCTATTCAACAGGTAGTAGACAATGTCATCATACCATTGTCTAGGGGAGACATCCTCGAGTTGGTATTGTTGCACGGTGAGCTCGGGTCCAACCTCAACTAGTGTTTCATCTATCATTCAAGTGAGGACTTTCCCTCTAACTAACTTCATGGGATAGATCTTTATGTCATATTCTTGTAGGGGAGTAACCCATTTTTCTCTTCTTTCTCTGAATTTGTTCTACATCAACAACTTTTTTACCACTAGATCAGGCACAATGGAAAACACCTTATTCTGCAAGATGTCTCTAAATTTCTTAACTCCCCTGAATAAGGCGTATGCTTGATTCTCCACATTGTGGTATCTTAGCTTGGAATCTTTCAGTGGGGAACTCATGAAAGCTATCAGGTGTTCATTCTCACTCCTAAGATGAGTTGATCTTGCACACATTTTTCAATAAATCCCAAATTGTCATCATGGGATTCCTCATTATCTGAATCAACCAACATTTTTGTGCTCTGAGGTGCATAATTTAAATCATTAGGATGGTTTCACAACATGAGGAGAACTTCCTCAGTCACCTCCTCTTCTTGAGACTCTGATTCTTTTCGATAGGCTACAAGATAATAATTTCCCTGCTCTATTTTAGCAAATAGCACCTCATTGGTATTGTTGTACTCTGTTATCATGAACTTCATGTGTGTCTCTCGGTCAATGTGGATCTGGTTGGAAAACCCTTTCCATGGTAGGAACAGGTGAGAAAAGTCAGTTGCAGCGTATCCATTTAATTCCCTAGTGAAATCTCTTCCTAGTATTATAATGTATGTGTCAAGGATATTAGCAACTTGAATGTCAATAACTTGTTGCACTCTTGGGTTAGCAACAATCTACATGGGGATCTGGTTTATTGCATTAACTATATTCACTTCTATTTTATCCAGTTGGGTCACCTTCTACATAGAAGGAGTAGGGACTATTCCCAAAGCCTTGCATACAACAAGAGGCATAACATTGGTCGATGCTCCCGAATCGAGTAGACAATTGTGCAGATTATTTCTAAATATTGTAATCATGTTTAGGAAGGGAGGTGTTTCTAACTTCCCTTTGAATAATCTCATGGGTGTGTCTGCCTACAATACTTGATTTTTTTCTTTCTCATTATTTCTATCTTTAGTTGGCACTTGTCTCTACTCCTTAGTGGGTTATTTTCCCATTTGTTGATTTGAAGGCTCATTTTCTTGCCTATGATTTCTTTGAATATAGGCTCATTTTTTGATTCATCAAAGGAGAATCTCTTGGAAGGTATCTCTTGCATTGACTTGGAAGGGGTGGTTCCGTTAATCATCCTAATGAAAGCATTCCAAATTGTTGGGACCTTAAACAACTTGAAGGCCAAAAAACTAATTTTGACCTTCTTAAACTCTTTAGCTACATATTTCCCCATTTGTTCAATTTCAACCTCAAAGGATTTACCTTGGGAGGAGCTAGCAGAATGGTTTTGCATTTTATTTGGTTGCCTATTTTTGTTGAAGTACTGAGTGGGGACATGGGGATAACCTGGGGCTTTGCTAGCATTTGGTTCAAGTGGGGTGCTAAAATTATTGGGTGGAATAGAAGTCAGGAAAGAACCTCCTACTTGTCAGCTTCTTAAATTATGAGGAGTTTCCCTTTGGTTAAACATATGGACTTCATCCTCGTGTGAATCCTCTTCATCTATTGGACCATTATCTATGGAAGAAAAAATTTGGGATGGAGGGTCTTCGCTACTTACCTCTTTTGCTTCTTCATCCTCTGAGGTAAAAATATCCTTTTTAGGAACGTTACTTTCACTTCACGAGAAGGGGGCCTAATTGACCACAAGAACAAAAGATTCATATGGTTCAGATGAGACTATGTCTCTGTAGCCGGTGTTTTCCACAACATTTTGGACCTCTACTTGAAAGATTTTTGTAGCTGTCTAGAACTATGGATAATCCAATTTGGAGTGCCTATTCATTTTATGGATTTGGCACCATCCAGACAAAGCTACCTCAGCTAAGTATACACCAATTTTTGTTTTGTCTATGTTAGCTAGCTGGTCAAGAGGAGTAGGAATTCCTCCATTGTTTGGTCTTGTATTCCATGTCTAGTTCTATCTTTGTGAAGGCCTCCTTTTGAAGTTTTGATTGGAATTTTTTCCTCTTTCATAATTCTACCCAGCAAAGGCACATGCATCACGGTTGTCTTTTCTATCCCAATTGACATTGGCCTGAATAATTTATTGAGAAGATTGTAGTTGGTTTTTTGGTTCCTTAGATGTGTCATCTCCATTGAAATCTTCTTGATCATCTTCGTTAATTCATCTATCTGATCCTTCTCTGTGTTATTTGGTTGCAATGCTTGGCTTTGGAGGAAGACCAACTACACTGTTGGTTGGTTTTGTTGGATGGGAAGAAACTTGGACCCTTGTAGATATGTAAGTAGTTAAGGTGGCTGAGGATAGACTTGTTGTGGATGCAACTAATGAGGCATAGGGGGTGGTTGGTTCAATGGTTTTCCTAGATGAGGAGTGATGGATAGCTACAGGACTTGGTTCATGATTGGTGTGTGGTGGGCCAAGTCTTGGGTGAGTCTTTGAATCTACGTTGGGTGGGAAATTGGACCCAAAGATGGCAATGGAATAGAAATATTTCTCCCCAAATCAGTTCTTGTTATGACCACCTCAACTAGGCATTTACTAACCTAGCAGGTGGTGGGCACATTATTTTCACTAATACAGTAGTGAGGTTGTCTAAGGTAGCATAATAGACCACTCAAGCTGAAGGATCATCAACCACGTATGGAGCTTGCAATCTCATAAATGCCCAATGAAATCAATCATTGAAGGAGTTGATTGGTTCATTGACTTCCCTTTGAATGGAAATGAATTGTTGGTATAAATCTGAAGGGCTGACCAAAATATTATATTTCTATAGGAAGGATTTCTTCAATAGATCCCAAGAGGTGATGGATCTAGTTGGAAAGTTGATATACCAATAGAACACCTCTTTCCCCAAGGAATAAGGAAAGAGTTGGAAAGCCACGTCCTCATGATCTATTTGCATGTCTTTCAAATCCATTCAAAATATCTTGATATGTTCCTCTGTTGTCCTCTATGGATCACAAGGATAAAACCTTGTGAAAAAGCTCTCAGGATTCTTTGGCATGTCATGATAATCATCAAAGGAAAATGGAGAAGGATTGTTACCCAGCCAAGCCATGAAGGGAGGAAAAAGTGGTGCTTGTTGTGCAATAGTGACTTGGGGCTACAAAGGAGCAACAATGCTTGAGGAAGCTCCTTGGATTTGAAGGGATGGGGAAGGGGATATGCCCTAGCCATGTGAAGTGAGTAGCTAGAAGGCGGCTGGGGGTGGTTGAGAAGAAGTGGGTGCTAGAAAAGGAGTGTGGTGTGGATGGATAGAAGGAAGAGGTGAGGATGGAAGTGAAGTGGATGGAGAAGATGAAGCTGATGAAGTTTCTTCCCCTCTTTTAGCTCTCTTAGCCTTGGTTTCAGGATGTAGCTCTTGGAATTCCCCTTTGTTGGGTGTAGATCTTAGTATTCTTTGGAATATTTCAGGGGAGAATGAACCAATGCGATCGAACTTAACAAAAGGGAGGCCCTCCTTCTAGTGCTAGTTTTGTTGATGGATATTTTTGCACCTTCTCAACATAGGTAGCACACAAGTACAATACCTCTCTTGAAAGATAACTTCCTATAAGCAATTTACAAAAATTATCCCAAGGTCTCTCAGGTGTCAGGTTAGGACTTGCAAAAACAACTAAGTGGATTGATGCAATTTTTTTGGTAATCACAAGGGGCATGGATATTTGTTAAGTTGGAAGGAGATTAGATCCTTAAATGGAGTTCCTAATATTTTGAGGGTGATGTGTAATTTCTGAAAGTTCAAAACAACAGTCTCAAACTCCACTTTCAACATCAAATTTGGCTTTACAATGATACTGGAACTTTTCCTCAATTACTATTTCAAAGAAAATTCAAAAGGGAAAATGGAGAAGGAAGTTCCTAGACTGGCAACTACTCTATAATAGTGATAATGGAGGATACTATAGTGGACAACCTTCCTGTAACTGAGTCCCACTTAACCAAAACACACTATATCATGAAACTAGTGCTATCTTCAAGGGCTTGCAAATTTTTTAGTTGTTCATTCACTATGAAGCATAAATGAAAGATGAAACGCAAGTGCAACAATGAATTTATGTTTAGACTAGCTTTACACAACTATTTATCATCAATAACTAGCAAAAGGCATGAACATGGAAAGCATCAACACCACAATATTCTTCAAAATCATTGAGCAACAACAACTATACTATCAAAAAATACTTTAAAAGCATTAAGAACAGCAAGCTAAAGTAACTTAAATCTATCAAACATGAGGAGAAGAATCATGCAACATTAGAGAAATTCAAGAATCCACCAAAAGCAATGAAGTTCTATTAAAATTTGTGTAAAATTTCATTACAACAACTCAACTCTCTCTCTAAAAATGAGAGGAGACTCCCTATTTACATTTTTCCAAAGCCCAAATGAATGGCTAGCATTGATTTACATTGTTTGGCTTAGATTCATTACAAGCTAGGGTTTCACCTACCCCCAAAATTTACTAATATAAAATACATTCCTTGTCTTTTTCCCTATTTTTTCCTATAGTGCCCTGACACTGTAGCAATTTTGTCTTGTAGTGATTTTCCCTTTTGGCTACAACTACATTGTGAGGAACTCATCATCAATGATAGGCTTTCCTTCATTTTTTTGGATAGGGGCATACTCCACAAATTTTCCCATCAGTTCCTGAAGTTTATTCCACTCCAAGATATCTTATTGGAGCACTTAGAAGGTTAGCTTATTAGATCTTCCTCTGATCAACTCCTAATTCTTCGTACACTTTGGTGTGGTCTTGAACACCTACTCTAACTCGACAAAGGCTCTGGTAAAAAAATCCATGAATTTTGGAATTAACAATTCTAGGACCCCTTGCATCATTTTCTTGTGGAAATATGGCTTGATCTTTTCTAGATCCAGCTCCACAGTGGGCATATCGTAATCTGTCATGAGTTTCAAGTACTCCTTGCTGTCTATCTGGTGTTCTTTGACGCATTCAAGATCAAGCTCTACTTCATGTAGGACCATTTCTTGGATGTCTCTTCTATGGTCCAGGCCCATCTTCCATATCTCCACTAGCCAATGATCATCTTTTACTAGGGCCAGCTCCTTTTCCCATGTCTTCTTTGGAATTTCAAGGATATCCTTGAGCTTAGGATATGCAATTCTATATATTTCAGGGAAGTTGTTGCAAATTCTCTTCATTCCCTCAAGTTTATTTTTCACTTTCTTGAACTTGTTAGTTGTTTGGACAGTGTGGCCAATACCCATATCACCATTATAAAACACTTGCCTGAACTAATCTGAGGTAGCTTTGGTCCAATTCTTCATTCTCTCCATCTTGGAGACTTCATCTTGGGAGAGCAACTAGGGTGCGAAAGACATAGTTGGAGCCTCTTCATCTAAATATATCCACTATTGAATGTAAGTGTCAAGGTTAGCCACTTGTGCATTCAATTCCTCTTTGTAGGATTGATCTTTTGCAACTAGGGTGTGAAAGACATAGTTGGAGCCTCTTCATATAAATATATCCACTGTTGAATGTAAGTGTCAAGGTTAGCCACTTGTGCATTCAATTCCTCTTTGTAGGATTGATCTTTCTTCATTTCCTCAACTATTGTGGCTACCAATCCCTGGAATTTATCTATTTTTTTCTCCATCATAGCAGTGCCCAGGTTGATGGTGGAAATATTGTAGCCAACCCCCTCTCCTTTGTCTATTATTGGGGTGGTGATCTGCACAGTCCTCAATCTAGATGCATCAACTATTAAATGGGAGTGGATCTTTGGCTTCTTCTCTTTTCTCAGCTTCGTTTGTGCTCATGCCAAGATAGCCTCAAGTTTAGTCTTTAGATCTACAAGGATGGGGGCTTTCTTCTGTAACTACTTCTACAGCCAATTTGGCATTTGAGACTCCCCCTTTAGTGATTCATGATCACCTTCCTCTTTTTTCTCAAGTTGGGATTATTTTTCCTCATGACCAAGGGCTTCGAGTTCCATCATTTCTTCTTCTTCATCTAATTCCTAGATTAGTATAGAATTCTCTTTATCTGGCTTGGTAACAACTACATTTTCCTTGGTGACACCCTCTATTGGTGGGACCTTCTCTACTTCTTGCTCAATCTCTTCATAATGCTCTAGCTTAGAGATATTTTTAAGCTTGGCCACTTCTTCAGGCTTTCCTTTGTCTTCTTCTTCTTTATTTTCCATATCCTCTTTTTCCTTTTCTTTCTCGAGAGGTATTTCTTTTTCCTAAATAGGGCCTTTATCTTTCCTAATCAATGGAGGCTCTTCTTTCATTTCCATTTTTTTCACTAGTGTCATCCCTTTCCTCAGAGGGCTACATTTCATGTTCAACTTCTTTGCCAACATCCTTGAGTTGCTGGGACAACTCCTCTTCAAACTCTTGATCCAAGATCTCAACTATGTACCTTTCATTAAGTGCCCTTGTATCCTCCTTTGAGGACTATGACTCCTCTTCTTCATAGGCTACTTTTTTAATAGTCACATTTACTCCAACCTCAGGGTGCTCATATTATTCATCCTTAAAAGGATCCTCTAACTCTTCAGTTATCTCCTTGGTAGCCTCTCTTTGGCATCTCTCTGGTTCTTCTAAATTTTGCATTGTAGCCTCCATCTTTGGTTGCTCTATTTGAGGAGGGACAGGGAGACCAACTATAGCTTGGGCCATCACAACTTGCACTGTAGGATTCATTAATACCCTAGAGATCTCCATGGGTATATTTTGCATATGTCTCGCAAAGGCCTCTGGTAGAGTGAGAGAGGGAATAGTAGCTATATAAGTTAGGGGGATTGTAGCTAAGGGAGATAGTGAGGAGGATGATAATGGATAGGTTATAACAAAGAAATAATCCCACACCATGATGAGAGTTGTAGGCGAGGTGAAATCCAAGTGGACAAAGATCTCCACGATGGGTGGGGATGAGAGTGACAATTCCTAAGATGCGGGAGTTGTAGGAGTAGCAACAATGGCAGCACTAGAAAGAGAAAGAGTGATAGGTGGCGATTGTGGGTGCTTGGATTCTTCTTCACCTTCATGTTGTGGATCTTCTTGAATGGTGGGTATCTTAGTAAACCCTCTTGATTTATTTTCTGTTTTCTAGGAGTCCCCTTCTGTAGGCTTTCTTGAGTAGACTTTAGGCTTGGGTTTCCACTCCGAGACCTCCTTGCTCTTTCTTGATTATGTCGTTAGAGGATATTTTGGGGTTTCCTCAGTTGGAGCGGCAGCTACCCCATTGTCAGTTTTTCTCTCAATTTCATCCTCAATCCCACCATATGTTAATGTGACCCCTTGGTCCATAATGGTATTTTCATCCTCCATGATTCGGTCAGGCACCAGGAAAAGATTGATTGACTTTACGAAATGGGTGGTCATACAGATGTAATACCACATGCACACCTCCTTTTCATCCTAGAAGTTTTCCCAAAAGTCTTCAATGTGGGGTAGGTGCACGTATTCTTTCCCAACAAACCTCTTTAATTTTTCATAGGGGTCCATTCTAGGTCTAGTCATGTGGAGATCTATATTATACTCCACTATTTCCTTCTCTGAGTATTCCATACATTGGGATGCGGGAATAGCATACATTCCTTGGCCGAAGGTGAGAGGGTAGGGAATTCTCTCCTTGTGCTTCTCACTCAATAGAGTATGAGAATCCGTAATTGTAAGGAGACTTCCAATATGACCATCTGGTCATTCAAGTACTGGGGCTGCTTGTAAGGCCTCTTAGAGAATGCCTCTATTCTGATATAAGTAAACTTTGGGAATTGTATGAATAGGTACCCCAATCTATGAATAAACACACGAGCACTATGCGAGACTCTCCTTTCAAAGTCTCCTCTAAGAAGTATAATTATATGTCTGATGAAAGCATCATTCACTCTATGATATTCTCTCTTGAAGTTGTAGTACTGCAGTTGTGGAAACTTATCATATACTTCCAGCTCCCTACCTGGAGTCAGACTCTGAGCAAAAAAAAGTCCCTTGTAGGGGAATGGCACTGCCAAAAGGTACACCAAGTAAGAGGTCATGTAAAACTATGACGTCTTCTTTACGACCATCAACTAATTGTGCAAGTTGTTGTTGATCATCTTCACCCAGTTGAACTTAGTTTTTCCTTTGTTGATCTCCTCAATAAAGTAGAATATTCATTCCTAGAAATAGATAGCGGTGGGTATGCCCATCACCCTACTCAAGAGAGTCGCTAGATCATGGTAGTCCTTGTAGAAGTCACTACGTAACAACTCTTGGGGTACCTTAGCAGCACTGCCCCTCTTCTCTTTCAACCAATGCTAGTTGATCAACTTTTTGCAACCCTAGGAATCTACCTTCCACATTTTTTTGCATATTCCATGGGGTCAAATGTGGGGATGTGGAATTTTTCACCTATGGACTTTGTTGATAGATCTTCTAATACTCTACCCTAGTGATCAATAATTTTTTTGTTTCTTGCATGGTAGGCCTCCTTGCATGTCATTGCCAGTTTAGGGGCCACTAGAGTGGGCAAAAATCCTATGGCCTTGGTGAGACCACTTCTTCTAATCTTTCTAGCATTGTCGGTGGTTGGATTGACTATGACCCGTTGCTTGAACTTATCTATATTTATATGTCCAAGGTTTTTGTCTGAGATTGTGTTCCAATTTGAGGTGACCCTAGAGGTGATGTCCACCCCTTGGAATTGATATTTCATTTGATCTTTTTCTTCTTTTCCTCTTGGTACCTTGGTGATCTTTTTTCCATTCTCTTTCTCTAAGGATGCTCCTGATGGTCCTACAGTTGATTCCATAAATCTTACAGACACATATGTAGTAAGCTTATTCATGTGTAAAATGGGGAAGTGTTAATGAAATCCTACAAAAACAAGGGTCAGACCAAACATTCCATCATCAAAGATCATAAAATCCATCAAATTTCATCATTTAATGCTCATTAGGGTCAATTATGAGGATGTGGGCCTAGGAATTTTGGTTTCCCTAGGCTGGTAGTCATCTAGGGTGACTTCAGGTGAAATGACTCTAGGAGCATAGCGGCTTGCAAGCAGCCACTCGCATTCAAATTTTTGCACTCAAATTTCAGGGTTGGTTAAGGAACTTGGTAATTTGGAGCATTTAGGAATGTTTTCCATTCTTCTATGAGATCCCTTGAGGTGGTAGTTCAATCACCTTGCTAATGTGGACTTAAAAGGTGCGAAGGAAGGTGACCTCAAGGAATCTTGCATCTCTGTCATTCAGAAACGATGTTCTAAAAGAGCAATCCTGCAAAGAGAATCCCACATTGCAAGACCTATAGGAGGCTTAGGTGGTTTGGGTTCATTTCTTAGTGTTTGGTCATTCAGGGAATTGCGGGTAGGGAGCTACATAATATCATTAAGGAATGATCATTTTCAAATAGCAAAGGCATGGAAATGACCTGCAATGAGCAACCCACATAGGAAGGTCCGTGGGGACCCTAGCATCAACAACTTTGTTTGAGGAGGGTTGGACAACAGAGGCGAGCTTAGGTTCTACCATGCAGAATGGCGGCAGGGTGCGGTTGTTCAAAAATAGTGGTCACATAATGGCAGGCCACAAGCGGAAGCCTACAAAGAACTTCCCACAATGTATTTTTACTTAGAGATTTTCTAATGAAATATCGAGGGGAGACCATGAGGTTGGTGTTCGCAAGGCAGAAGAGTGAAGGTCCTCAGTTTTTTTGCAAATGGAAAAGAGAATGAGGTGATCTGCGAATAGACTTTTGCATGGCTTGGCCTGCAAAGGCATCAAAACTTAGGTTTTCACAGGGCAAAGGAGACAATGGGTTTCATGACATGGGAAGGAGTGTTGCCTCATCTATTTGCAAAGGTTTCAACATTGGTGATGAAGAGGCAGTGGAAGTCCACAGAGGATGACCCACAAAGGAAGGTTATGGTTTACTAATTCTCGTGGATGTGACACATGTGGGACCCGCAAGGTGGGGCGACAAGGTTATATGGCCATTAAGAAATGGTGAAGAGTACAGTGTCATCCACGCATGTAAGTCTATAAAAGCAGGCTCACCAAGGCACTAAGGTTCTTGTTTTACATAACTTTTATCACTCCAAATGGGGTCACAACAAAGGGACTATGCTGGCCTGCACACGCGGGTCCACCAAGGGTGAAAGCATCTAACTTTATGTTCAAAGTTTAAATGGTGAAAGGAGGATTATGGGCTGCAAGGGAAT
>VDFB02000002.1:221446243-221463946 GCA_007258455.2 Sequoia sempervirens
GGAAGGAACCATACTCAACCTTTAAGAAAAACTTGAGATTGTTGAAGGATTGTAGACTTTTTATAGAACTCCCCAAGTTCTAATAACTCTAGATGACTATAAATCAACCATTTAACTTAAACTTACTATTGCACTTTACTATGTTTTTACCAGGGACTATGGTGTGTACAAACCTTTTTTACAATATTCATATCTGCAAATAATCCATGATGTTGGATTACACTCCAAGTGCTCAAGGAAATTTCTTATTGAATTTGACAATTATTATAAACCTTATTTTCATGGATACTTGGGTTCTAAATTTACACAATTCCATGCATTTTTCTACAAGTTATCATATCTTGACTATGATATGCATGCCTCCTTTATTGTCAAACCCTACTAGGTAAAATAGTTTCAGTGGAAAATATACATCCCATTTAATTTAATGAATTTGTGGGATGAATTGATTGGGTTGGATAGCTATAAATTGATCTATGATGAAACATTGTCAATGCATGTATGAGATCCATATGCCCTTGTCCTACAAGTGATGACGATATAAGTGATATTCTATTAGGAGTTTTTTGTTTCCATATTATAGTTAATATTTTTTTAATTATTATTTTAAAGATTTTATAGGAGGGTTGTGTGCAAGGATGTTATTTTAGCCTTCAATTCTTATTGTTTTCCTTTTTTTCTATGATTCTTTTCTTTTTTACAAATATATATATATATATATATGTAAACTATAAACATTAATTTTTATTTCAAACTTATCAAATGACTACAGTATAAACAACCATTATATAATTAAAACAATTTATTTGTTATGTTTAATAAGTATGAGCTTACAATGCAAGTGGGGGTGAATCAATAAGACTATCTTTTACTTTTTCAAATTAACAACTTTAAATATGCATTATCAACATATAAGAACACAAGTGGAACATAAGATTTACGTGGAAACCCTTTCATGAGAAAACCATGAAAAAATATTGTCTATATAAAAATATTTAACAAACTTTATGGCCACCAACCTATTGGTGACACCAATCCCCAACACTTGAGCACCAACTCAATATGAGACACCAATTTGTTTCAATAAGAGGCACCAACCACTCCAATATAAGGCACCAACCTCTTGATAGATAAAGTATTGTTCTTGTTGATAGTCCTCCTTCAAAAAATTTACTTTTGAATAATCATCAATTATTTTCTCTTCACATAAATTTGATAGTCTATATATGATTTATCACTTTTTCTTCCACACACTCTTCTCCTCAATCCACAAACTTTATTTATACCTTCACTAAAAGAGGTGACTTCATGAAGGGATGCATTATTCAAAAAGGGTGCAACTAATCATTATTTTATACCTTTTTCTTATAGTGATAGGTCGAATGTGAGCGTTAGAAAATGAGCAGCAAGTAAAAGAGTGCAAATAAACACCAAAATAACCTACACCTCAAGATTAGCCTAAGTTGGAAATAACACAAGTTGAAAGCAACAAAATGGAACTCTATACCTTGGTCGAATCGATCCTTTGGTTGGCCCTTCGATCTTTGATGTGTATGCTCCTTGGATGGCAAGTAGATGCAAGCTAAATGATGTTGTGAGGATGAGTGCAAGTGGATGAAAATAAGAAAATGGCTAAGTGTAGGTTGAGAAACAAAATTGCAAGAGTTTGGCTAGCAAAATGATCCCCCCTAAAATGAGATAAAAGAGAGGGTATTTATAGAAATTTTGAGAATTCCTAGGGGAAATGGATGGCCAAGATTGAGCCACCAAAGATCAAGATGTAGGGCCAAGGTGAGTTGAGAACTCACAAGCCCCCACATCTTGACATGTGGCATGTGATATAGCCCTAAAAGGTGAAGTGGACATGAGGTGGAAAGAGAAGTACATGACATGGAGGGGGTACAAAGTACCTTGGGATTGGACAAGATCTCCTCATAAAAGAGGTCCTTGTCCCCATGTGAGAGAGAGGACAAGTGGGGAATTAAAAATTTCTCAAATATTCTCATGGGGAAGAGGAAAGGAATTTAAAATTTCTTAAATGCATTGGGGGATTAAAAGGTGAATTAAAAATTCACGTGGAGAAGGGAGATGCCTTGTCAAAAAAAAAAAGCATTTAATAAGGTTCCACATGTCATAAAGGACATGGGGAGAAAGGAATTTTAATATTCCTTGAAAGATGAGAATGGAATTAAAAATTCCTCAAAGGACTTTATGGAAGACAAAAAAATTAAAATTCCTTGGGGATGGGAAGAGTTGACTAAAGGGGGTGATTAGACAAGTGATGAGGGGTTAGAGGAAGGTTTAGGTGGCTAAGAAAGATTGGAGGCCAACTTGCAAAAGTTGGAGGATGTATTTACATCCTAAGCTGATCAAGTTAAGCATGTCACATCCTAATGATAAGGATAGAAGAAGGATTAAGATAAGATAAAAATGGAGGATGTGACATGAGGGAATTAAATAAATGGAATATTTATTTAATTCAATTGATGGAAGGAGGATTAAAGAGATAAGGTATTATTGATTAAATACCTTAGAGTTTGATAAGGATTAAAGCTATTAATTAAGTAATATTATTACGAAAATAAGGCCGAAAGGGGATGAATTTGGATAAATTAAGTGTCCAAATTTAGGCGTCTACACTTACACCCTTGCATAGAAAATTTGGGTGCTCCAAAAGAGTCAGACCCTATAAATAATATAATTTTATTTAAATTTATTTTCCCAAAAAAATGGGTGCCACTATGAGAGGGGGTTAACCCAAAGTTAAAATATTTTTTATTATTATTATTTTTTAATCACAAGGCACCCAAAGTAGAGGAAGTCAGCCAACATAAACATGATTTTAATTTTATTTTATTTATGTCTTGTGAGGAAAAAAATTGTTATTGGAACAATGTCTCTAATATGAATGATAGAAATTAGTTTTCCTTTCTACTCTATCAATAACCACAATTTAATCCATACACCTTTGACATCAATAACAATAATTCTAAAATTTCCTTTCCACTTTAATACAATAATATAAAAATAAAAATAAAATAGATAATTGTCTTATCTTGCGGAGAAGGCAATATAAATAATTTGGAAAAGAATAATATTCCGAAAATCCTATGATTGATTTAAGTATTCATATGACCATATATGTATTAGAATATGGAACATTCTCGAGATTGCCGTTTAATCATCCTGTTATCTCTATGAAATTCGGCCTCATTATTTTTTTCTGTGTGTTTGCCCAGAACTCTACAATGCTTTTGAAAATTGCACAAACCACGAAGCACGAACCATTCCTTTCCTGGGTTGCTCCGCTTTTATTATAAAGAATTAGTGGGTATGCCTCACAGATGCTTCCGCATTTCATGCCAGCGGTTTCCCATGCAACAACAGGCTGTCAGCCATGCAATCTACGCGTTTCATCACTTCTAAATTTCTAATCTTAGTCGCTACCGCGTCCCTCTCCTCTTATATATACTTCCCACCTCAGCTCCCCATCTACTCATCGGTTTATATTAGTTTTTGTTCAATTCAATCTAATTTCATGGCATCTACTTCCAGACACCCAGACGTTGAACCTACGAATGCTTTTGAACAAGTTGCCCCGTCTGCATCTACTTCTGATACTTCCAGAATACCAGTGAGAAAACTGCCCTACGATGTATTTATTAATCATCGTGGCTCCGATGTCAAACATACACTCGCGGCCACTCTCTATAACACCCTCACTGGCATGGGCTTGAGGGTTTTTCTTGATAAAGAAGAGCTCGAATTGGGGGATTTCTTGCCTAGAGAAATCCAAGATGCAATGCGCAGCGCTTCGCTTCATATTGCTATCTTTTCTCAGAATTATGCGCAATCTCCGTGGTGTTTGGCAGAGATATCGTTTATGCTCAAAACTGGCGCCCAAATTGTTCCTGTTTTCTACCACGTTCAGCCTGATGATGTCCGATATGCAAAAGGAGTCTATGCTGATGCATTTTTCCGACATAAAAAGAAAGGTAGATATACCCCAGAAAAACTCGAGGAGTGGAAGAATGCTCTCAAGAATGTTTCCTTCAACATGGGCCACATCATTAATAATGAGGAGTAAGTACCAAATATTCTGTCTTCACTACTTTCATTTTCTTGTCAGTCTTATTATGTATTCCGTGGTTTTATTAATTTCCAAATTTTCGATAACATACATGTCATGTTAAGCGATGTTTGTTCTGTTTCATTTTGCTGTTGTTGTATATGTTTAGAGACGCGCGAAGGCTGCTCAAGAATATTGTTAGTTGTGTTTTGAGAGTGATAAAAAATGTGCCATTTGTGGTCGCCAAACATCCAATCGGTCTGGATGAAGCTGCAAAAGATTTTGAAATGACTACACTTCAATCTGCTAAAAGTCATCACACTGTGCAAATTGTGGGGATTTGGGGCATGGGTGGCTCCGGTAAAACCACCCTTGCTAAACAATTGTATAACAATAAATATACAACTATGGAAAGGTCTAGTTTTCTAATGGATATTAGGGATGCTGCTGTCAAAAATGTATTGCATAACAAGCAGAAAAAACTGCTTGAGGACCTCGGTCTCAAAAATGAATCAGTTGAAAACATAGAACAAGGGAAGGGTATTCTGTACAATCATTTGAAATCCGTTCGGGTGCTCATTGTTCTAGATGATGTAGATAATGTGGATCAATTAGATGCCTTATTACCTAATAAGGACAGTCTTGGAAAGGATAGTTTGATTGTGGTGACAACAAGGGAATGCGAAGTTCTCATACGTTGGGGCATTTCATCTATCTATAAAATGAAAAAAATGGATCCATCTCATGCCAGCCAACTTTTTTGTTGGCATGCGTTCTTACAATCCTTTCCTAAGGCTGGATTTGAGGGGGTTACTAAAAAATTCATAGAGGCTTGCGATGGGCTACCTTTGTCTCTCAAAGTATTTGGAGGGCAATTATATGGCAAGTCCTGCAAAGAGTATTGGGAGAGTCAATTACAAAAGATTGCTAGAATACTGCCCAATGATGTAAAAGAAAGGTTAAAAATCAGTTATGATGCTTTAGATGATGAAGAGAAACAGGCATTTTTAGATGTAGCTTGTTTCTTTATTGGAGAAAAGAAAAGTTTGGCAATTGAAGTATGGAACGGATCAGGATGGAATGGTATGCACAGCTGTTGGGAAAGGCTGATTAATAATTGTCTTGTTGAGGTAGATGAGATGGACTGTATAAAAATGCATGATCATTTAAGAGATTTAGGAAGAGAAATTTCACTTCAACAGTCACCCTATCGCCTTTGGTTTCCTCAGCAGAATATTAATGTTGGGAAACAAGTAGAGGTAAGATTAATTATTTTTTTATTATCTCCAACAAGGGAATCTTGTTTATCTACTACCTATGTCCGTGAGATTTATTCTAGAAAGCTTAGTTTTACAGATTTTTAGCTCAGTGTTTTATTTCTGTTCAGCAAAGAATCGGCATTCGAGGAATAGTGACCACCTCAACTCGACCGGAGTGGAACTCAGTTACGGTTTGTTTATATGCATCAGAGTTTATTTCTTTGCTTCCTTCTGGGAATTTTTATTTCTTTATATCTGAATATATTCAGGTGGGATGCGGTGATCGAATAATAACTGGAAGAGCTGGTTCAAGTGATGAGGATGAAGAGAAAGTTCGGTGCACTTCGCACGGGGAACTCATGGTTAACACAAGTCAAGGAATTTGGACCCTAGCACCTTCTTTAGTTGGACTGAAAATTATGGTGGTTCATGGAACTTATTTCAAAAAAATAATTGGCAAAGTATCAAGAGGGCTGATCTGGCTTCGCTGGTTCCACATTGGACAGGGAAAGCTTTCGTCATGGTTTTCATTCAAAAATTTGAGGGTTTTAGAACTCTATGAAACTGTTGGAGAGGAACATAACTTAGAAGAGCTGTGGAACGCTGACGGCGATGTATGTATCTTCCTTTCAGCTGTTTTATTTCTATTTTCAGAATACTTGTATGTTAAGCCTCATTTCCTACGTAAACTGTGCTACAGGCTCCT
This sequence comes from Sequoia sempervirens, assembly GCA_007258455.2. NCBI lineage: Eukaryota > Viridiplantae > Streptophyta > Pinopsida > Cupressales > Cupressaceae > Sequoia > Sequoia sempervirens. The sequence goes on from VDFB02000002.1 coordinate 221,452,278, forward strand.
ACGCAGTTAAGAGAGTTGGTTATTTCAGGGTGCACTGAATTCCAAAGATTTCCAAAGTCAATAGGGTCTCTCAAGCATTTGAAAAAGATAGTCGTTGTGAATCAATACGACCACTATAACAAGTTAAAGAGATTGCCAAAAGAATTTTGCCTTCTTCAGTCGCTGGAGCACCTGGAGTTGAGGGATTGTCAGCTATCATCGCTACCGGGTAATTTTGGCCAATTGAGAAACCTACGGTATCTTGATTTGTCCTATTGCAAGAAATTGAGGAGGTTGCCAGTCTCTTTTAAGGAGCTCACACTCCTGCAACATCTCGGGTTATCGGGATGTTGGAATCTCACTTTAAAGCCGCACATTCTGAAAGGAATGATAAAACTGGAGTATTTGTGCCTTTCTGGGTGCTCACGAGTGGAAGAGTTGCCTCGGCACATCACAAATCAGGTCTCCTTGAGGAAGCTTCTTTTATTTGGCCAAATGACGTTTCGGGAGCTACCAATCAACATTGGTCGACTGAGCAAGTTGCGAGAGTTGTCTATTCAGAGCGAGTGGCTGACAAGCTTGCCGCCCTCTCTTGGAGATTTGTTCTCCTTGACTTTTCTTTACATTGGGTTGTCCCCACTAGAATGTTTGCCCACGACTCTTGGAGATTTGTGCAACTTGACTGTTCTTAGGATTGAGGGTTGTTCCCAGCTGGAATGTTTACCGGACTCTCTGGGCCATCTTAATCTCTTAGAGCGGTTAGCAATACTCTTTTCAGGAGTCAAGTCTCTACCAAAATCAGTTGGGCAGCTGATCAGTCTTCGACAACTTTATATACAGGGTTGCCCGATCATTGAATTGAATCTGGGGGTACGGTCGTTTACATCTTCTTTGTACAACCTTAAGGAGATAACTCTATGTGAAACAAGAGTGTCCAAGTTGTACATATCTGAAGACTGCTGTCCCTGTCTTGAGACTCTCAACTTTTCATATGATGAACATCTAACAGAGATACACGCCCTACCGAGTACAGTCAGTGAATTATTCTTGTCCTATTGTTCTGAGCTGAGGAACATAAGGGCCATCGATGGTCTGGTGAAAATCAGAGTGCTGGGGATAAGTCAGTGCCCCAAGTTGGATGTTCTTCCGAGTTTAGCACGATTAATTTCTCTCCAAATATTTGAACTTGATGGTTGCAACAAAGTTAAGGAAATACAAGGTCTAGAGCATTGCAGATCTCTGGAGAAGTTTAAAGTACATACCGCATGGGAGGTGTCAGGTATAGAATGTATGGGGTGCATGGAAAGGTTGAGGCACGTGGATCTCAGAGCAATGAGCAGATCAGCTGTTGAAGGTTGCATTCAAAGCATTCAGGTAATAATAATGTTTTTAGGAGTTTAAAATTCTAATTGTTTTGGTGTGATTGTGCTTTTGCTGAATGCTGACGTGCAAAGGATTCGCAGAACCGGCCCGTAGAAATAATAGTATGTGCGCGGGCCGTTCCTGATGCGGCCTCACGTATAGATTCCTTCGCGTTTCCGGCTTGCTCTCTGGTTGACTCCTTCATCCTTCCGGCTTGCTCTCACGTGGACTTGTGGGCCACATTGGAGCAGAAGCGGTCGCCCAATGGCGATGCCATTATTGTATGTTTTGTTATAGATTGTGTTACATCTCCGCTGTTGCATATAGATGGTTCAGTACTGTATCAGCCTCTAAGTGAAACCGAGGTGGAGAAGGGTAAATGGGTATGGATGGCTCTCCTTACACAACATTCCATGTGGCACAAAGTAGAGGCGTACAGGATCTTGTCTATGTCATATGAAGAAGATGAATATGAAGGTAAAGCAGAGGGAGGATTCCTTGTGATGGGAAAAGAGCACATACTCCTGGACACTTTCCGTGACTTGTGGAGGTTTCTATCAGAATGATATTGCTACATTTTGTTCGCTTTATCTTTGTTTTTGGAAAGTTTTATAAACTGAAAATCTTAATTTATTTATCTTTAATAAATTAAGGATTTAAAAATATATTTAGTTTTTAATGTCTTTTTAAATAATATATTGTATGCTGTTATAGTAATAATTGTTTTCAAAGTTGTAATGGGAACGTCGATAGGAATTTATAGGTTGGAGTATATATATATATATATATATATATAAATTTATGAGGTCGACAAGATTTAAAAATGAGTTTCATTAACATACTTTAGATTAGCATTTAATTTTTAGTTTTCATTTGTAATTTTTTTTTATCGTTTTAACAAATGTATCTACAAATATTAAAAACAAAATGCAATCAATGAGACTCACGTTAACCTAACTTATATTTTGCATGTGTGAAATTTTTAACTTCTCCAACTGAAAATAAATTTTTCATCATTTTTCTTCACTCTCTATCTTTCATTCAATTTTGTAGTACAACTACACCCAAATCTTCCTTAAATTAATAGAAGACACATGAGAAATGTAGGTTTCACCCTCATTTGTCACCGTTTGATCAAGTTGGTCCATTGGATCCTTATTTGAGATAAAATTTGTACCAAAACCATCACCTTTTCAAAATAAAACCAATTCAACCCACTCTTGGATAAAAGCCTATTAGACATTAAATAAATTGTTCATAGACACCTCAAATCTAGACTTCTTGGTATTCCCTCTCCTACTTATTTCAACTTTCATTGGAGCCTGTCATAGAAGACCATTGCCAACCACTTCTCCAATAAGACAATGATGTCTTGGAGTCAATTTTTTTATTTCCCTTTTGAACTATGTTCTAAAATTATGTTGTACAAATATTTACCCCAATATTAAACCAAAATTTCTCTATAGCTTTTCAAAATATGATTTGAATCCCAAGTGGTCTAGGGATAATGCTCTTTGTAAGGGCCTAGATGTGTTGTAAGCATGTGGGAGCAATATGGAGGAAAAAGGATTACACAAAGAAGAATATGAGAATTAGAACTAGACTATATTATAATCTATGCATTATATACATGGCACACTTTCATGGAGATGTTTGGCCATATGTTTACTCTTATATGTCATATTCTACTTTCCTATCTATTACACTACAAATGTACATTTATATTTTACATGATCATGAAGAAAATTTTCATTATGGATGTTGAATCAATTTGTCTTCCATGTATTCAATGTTTCATCTTTTGACTATTAAGATTTAGAATGGGCATTGGGCTAACACGTGGCATATCATAAAATCACTCTAAAATATGTGTAGGTTTTTTACACGGTGCTTTGAGATTTTTTGTGGTATTGTGATAGGTTCTTAACTATAAGAGAATACAAGTGGGGAAAAAAATGTAGATAAAGTTGTAAACATCATTGTGTGGCATGATGTTTCATGTTATGCAAATAGCACATGATGCAAAGGGACATGCATGATTTGGTGATTGAGGAAAGGCATAACATGGTTCCAAGCATCGTGTTGGTGGTGCATGAAGCAAGGAGCTACACATAGGTGTGTGACATGTACATGGAACATGGTGCAAGGACTGCATCCAGGATTGCACACTATGGTGCTGATGTAGATAATTGTGTGTACACTTATTTAGGATCACACAAATCATTTATTCCTTCTTCAAATATAATCATCTCAATTGTACTAAAGGAAATTTGTGCAATTTGATCTAGATATTTTGTGGTATGTTTGACTCATAGAATCACTTCTTGGATATAATATCTTACTTCTCACTAAGATTGTGATGCTCCAAGGATTGGTTGTATAGACATCTTAGTGGTGGCCCAATATAGATAGGGATGCCTAAGGATTATGTCACTAGATCAATTCACGCAACATCACATACTAAATCCTTGAAGAAAGGATGAATAATGTGTGAAATGTACAAATTTCCCAAATTATATGATTGTGGATGATGCATGGTTAGGAAATTCAAGTTTGAGAAAATAGATACCACCATCATAGCATTTATGAATGGAATAGGCACCCTATTTCAACATAGGGCATAGACTTTGTGTTTGTTGTGTGAAGAAAAGTAACCTTAGATTTTGTGTTCACCTCTAGCATGTGGGAACACTCTAAGTTGGAGTTATTACTATATTTGTGATTGCCTCACCATTTATATATCTTGGACATCTTCATCTTAAATAAAGAAGGAATTTTATTTAGTGTAGAGGATTCATCCCATATTCAAGCAATGATAGGATTATCCTGGATCATCTTGACCTTTTACATCTTTAGTTTTGAGTGAATGAGTAGGTGTAAGTGGTTATAATAATTGAGGGTGCTAAAGATTATTATTAACTCAAATTTAATCACCATACATCTAATTTAATTAGTTATTTATAATATCTATATTTATTTTACCCTCAAACATAGGAATGTCTAGATTCACTTGAAACCTAAGGGGACTGAAGGCACCAAAAGCTTTACCTAATGATTACATCGATAAAAATCACCTATTTAAGGAATACTAAGACATAAAGGTTTATTGTTCTCAAAGACACATTAAGATTTCAACTATAATCATTGCACAAACTTTATCCTTCTCCTCTACCATCTAAATGTGTTTGAATTGAATAGAAAAGTAATATGATGGAACTCATGGTTTGGTATCAAGGTTTACATACTATTGTGTCTTTAAGCAGGACATGTAAGATGAACAGGTTTTATTCCAATGATTCAAATCCAAAGTGGTTTAGGGGATAACGTTAGAAATATGAAATAGATGAATAACCAAGATATTTCTATGAGAGAAATAAGATATAAAACTATGAATGAGATAACTCAATTATAGACCCATGATTTTGAGGGATGTGCAAATGTCAAGATGACAATATTGTACTTTAGAATCTCAAAGAGAAGCTACAAATGCATGATTACAAGATTCAACATGAGTGAAAATTATGCAACAGTATCTCAATGTATGAAAATACAAGCTAGATAGTTATTTTATGTAGAATTAGGGAGAGGGTAGAGGTGGAAATCAAACCAATAGGGAGTGAACACCAAGTGATATGAAATTAGTATATGGTTCTCTCTTTTAGGATGGTGACGTACCTCAACACCTTATCTACTAGTTATTAATTTATCAAAATCACTCTATTAACCTAATTAAGCTTAATAAAGTGTAGGAAAAAACCTAGGACTAAGGAAAAATAAATTAACCAACTAGAAAAATAAAAACCTACACTAATACCCCCATTAAATGTGTAAAGAAGCTAAGGTAGGGGAATATTTTCCTGCACTAATCTTAAGAGGAGGATAATGCAAAACTTTACAAATATTTACAACATTTACAAAAAATCAAACATAAATAAACATAAATATCATGCATACCACAGTTCACAGTAATTTATGTGGGGAAAACCCTTTTAGGAGAAAAACCCCACACTCCAAAAGCTACCCAATATATTATTCAAAAATCACAAAGATTACAATATACTTACAGAGCAAGCTTCTCATAAGAGTATCACCAACTAGAGATCTAAAGGAAACACAACCACTAATAGACTCTCAGAATACATCATAATACACAATTGTAATACAATACCCTCATGAAAGAAGGTTGTCTTCTTATAGACATCCATAATTTCCATGTCATAACATTACCTAGTCGATACATAACCTTGTAAGACATCTTGTAATACTTTACCCTAGGTCATTACATTATCCCACTTATCTCATTTATTCCACTTAATCACCTTCCCAATTAATTAAATAAAGCTCATTTATTTAATTAATTCCCTTTCACATGTCTCAAAATAATTCAAATTAAATATTTGAATTAATCCCTCACTTATTGCCATATTACAACATGTGTCACATGACTACAACTCTTTGCATGCACAAATAATTTAAATAATTTTATTATTTAAATTATGAGCTTCCTACTCACATCCTATTTTTAGCCCCATTCATTGTGCATCATAGGCATCTTTTCCTCCAAAATAAATACAAGAATCCCACTTATTCCCTCACATCCTAATTTTAGCCTCATGTCATAACCCACTTAATGTGCGGACTATAAGCACTAAAATATTTTCATCCTAGTCATACACATCACATAATTGACTTTTAATCTTGGCCATCGAATCAAATCAGCTCTTGCCTATAAATCTAGCCTCACACAAGCCATTTGGGATCAATCTTCTTCTAGTATCCTTACTCTGCCAAAAGTCTCTCAATCTTCTATCTATCTATTTTTCCTCTATCATCTTCATCTTATTGTTATACTGCAAAAATGAGCAATCAACATCAACATATCAAATCAATCAAACCTTCAAAATCTTGCATTCTCATGTGAGGTGGAGAAGGACAATGGAGATAAATTGAGCATAATATGGAGATCGGTTTGCATTTGTGTTTATTATTTTTATTTTCATGTTGTCTCGTAGTCTATTGTGCTTGTTAGGGTGTCATTATAATTTGTTTATGCATTTTTCCTAAGATTTTTACCCTAACTACACTTCTAGGCCAAGTCAAAACAATAAAATATCTACCATCGAATTTGAGACCTAATGATGAATGGTCCAGATTTACATTAATAAAATATACATAAAATTTGGCTTTCAGGGGCGCTACCCACGAACCCTAGTTGAGGCACATGGCCCCTAGACCTCTCATAGAGGGTACCCCCTACAACTCCCCCTTCCCACCCCCACCCCCACTTACTTATCAACAGTAAACCTTATGTAATTGTAAGGTTGAGACACATTTTTCCCAACAAAATGTAGCTAAGGTGGGTGAAATGATGGGTATCAATAAATTAATTGACTTGATCTTCAATTGGACTCATAATAGAATGCATCATCTTTATAGCATGTAGGTTCCACTATTATCATGCATATTCACATTCTTTAGTTTACCTATAGCTAGGATTTTCCAAATTTGATGCTATTTCATATAAACCCCTTTTCGAAACCCAAAATGAAATAGGTAATCATAGTATTAGAGTGAGATTTAATACTTTTCAAAAAGTAGAGAATCAAGGCTCCATTACATAATGCATAGTTTAGTTAAGGTTCTTATGTTAAGAAAGATAGATGCAATGATTAGGGACACATGATATTTGAATGAAATATGTGCAATGCTCTATAGGACTTATGTTACAACTACATAATGCATAGTGTAGTTAAGGTTCTTATGTTAAGAAAGATAGATGCAATGATTAGAGATATGTGATATTTGTCATAAAAATGAAGGTAATATTGTACTTTAAAACTTGTAAAACTATGAGACTATAGATTTAATTAAGTGTTCTTTGTCACAATTCTTTGTGTATGATTAATCTGTTTAGATTCATTTTACCAATTGTAGATAGATACAAAAGATTGTAGAAGAATGATACAAGAAAATAGAAGTGACATAGCATATATGTGGAGAAACCCTTTCTTGAGAAAAAACTCCACCACCAAAATCAATAGTGCTTGTATTATTTATAACCTTAGAACAAGATTACAATAATACTGTATCAATCCTTCATTAGTATGCTTCTTTGCCTTCAACAATCCTTCTTCACAACCTGCAATAAACTCTCATACACTTGTTGCAATTTCAAGCTAATCCATGCATTCCATGTGACCAAGCATGAATCCACATATCCCATGCCATGCTTCAAACCCTCACACATGCACAAGCTCAACCTGCAAACTAGATTATTCAAACTCTCAACTTTTTGCAATTAAATAGATAATTATGAGCAATTTAAACTCCAAAGAGTTGATCAAAACAAGAGCATTCAGCTTCTCACAAATATCTACACCTATATTGTGCAAGTATATTTCCACACTATAACATGAAGTCAAAACCAAAGTCTCCTCAATTTAGGCACTCCAAACTGAACACTTAACTAAACATTGGTCAAGAAAATATCTTGCAAGCATCACCTCAAAGTTGGCACCCAAGAATGGGCCCACTTAACTGAGCCTTGTAAATATTTTATCATGCAAAAGGTGTTAACTGAAAGATTCCAACTTGGGTGCCCAAGGTGGGTCCAAGTCAATCTAAGTTAGCTGAAACATATCTTTCCATCAATTCATGCAAACATCATGCATGATTGATCATCCCCACTTAACTGAAAGTATCAACTTATTATCTATCATGCAACTGAATTCATTAGTCATGCAACTCAATTCAATTGAATTCAACTACATGCAACTCAAACTAACTACATGGGTGTGTGCAAGAAGTTGAGTCCACTTTTTGGCCAAAAAGTGGAAGTGTTTTCCCTGATTTTCAATATTTGACACATTTGACCTTAAAATTTGAAGCACTTAGAGATGAAATCTTTAAAAAAGTCACTAATCATAAAATGTAGTGCTCAGAGTCTAGTTTCCAAATATGTAATTTATTTCAATACCCAGATTGTACAAATTGAGTTTCAATAGGCATTTCAAAAAACCACTGTTTAAAAGTCATTTTTTTGTACCATACCATGCACGTGTACGACATCCATATTTTGACTTAAATTATCGTATTTTTCTAAATCCTTTTGGGAAAAGTTTTATGACTCACTGAACCTTGCTCTTGATATTTTTTTGTAATTTTTTATTGAATATTTTTTTTTTGTTAATTTTTTATTAGGCAAATTTGTTGTTTTGAAAAATCGTCATGTACGACATGCATAAGATGACCTAAACTTATCATTTTTTGATTTTTTTTCAAATTGAAAAGAATTGTTTGAAGTTTTCTCTCGTGCAATATGTTTTTTCAAAATGTTATGTTGATCAAAAGTTATTCAAATAGTAAAAAACTCTTATATTTAAAGTTTATGGACCAATTTTATTAGAAATTAATTGAAAAATACAAAAAATAATTCAATTGCAAAACAAATTATATATTTAGAATCTGCATTGTTTGATCTAAAATGGGTTTTCATTTTGTCAGAAAATTTTCAAAAAAAGGTCGTCAGCCATATGTCCAAAGTCGATATTTTGCTTTGACATTGTTAGGGCCTTCAATTTGTAGGTCAAACCAGGTTGAAGGCTTAGGTTCGACTTCCAAAGCTTTTCCCGAACCGAAAACCTTGGCAAAAACCCGCCCACGATGCAAAACCAAATTCAAATTTCAAAAAACGGGATCCCGATTATAACACGGGATCCCGTTTACTATTGGCGAGGATCGTGTTATATCGAGATCATTCGGCCCGGACGTGAGCGAGGGTCAGTTTATAAGACAGGATCCCATTGCCTTTACAACAGCTCGCAGACTGGATTTTAATAAACGGGATCCCGATTATGGAGCGGGATCCCATTTACTGGTAATCGGGATCCCGTTTTATAATAAACGGGATCGCGTTTTATAGACGGGATCCTGTTTTATATTATTTAAAAACACTGTTGACAATTACTATCAACTCTGCAACTTTGCAACTTGACATGTACAGCCGAGAGCACTGAAAATCAATTATTTTTCATAAGTTATTGTATTTACAGGTGGTCAATTTGATTTTTTGTTGATTTTATCAAAGGAAGCATCATCTACACCATTTTTGAAGTGAAATTTGCAATATGGATTGAATTTTTCAAAGGAAGCATAAAGAAAACAATTTTTAAAGTGGAATTGTGGTAGTTTTCTATTTGTTTTAAGGAACACAAGAGGAAGAATTTTGGCGTAATAGGTATTCAACTTCCAATTTGGATTCAATATTTTGAAGTATTTCACTATTAACATTCATTTATGCTTGAGAATTTTATAATTATGGGAGATAAATTTCATAATAAGAGAAGAAAGACATTGACTCCTCAAGAAGTTGAAGCAAATAAAGAAAAAGAGAGACAAAGACAAAGAGAAAGAAGAATGAGAATAAAATCAATGAACAATGGTGGAGCAACCAATTCAACAACTATTGAAGATGAAAACATTGAAGATACCATAGTTGTACATGAAGCTAATTTGCAAAGAGTCAATTTGGAGAAGAATATGATTATACAAACAAGTCCTACTATGTCTTCAAATCCCTCTTTGAATGCTATGGAGAATGTTTCAATATACACAAATCCAGGTACGTCTTCAAATCCACATGTTAGTGACATGGTAAATTTGTTTGTAGAAGATTTACAAGAAGCTAGATATAATGATGTTGACATTGACTATATTCAAAGAAATGAAACTTTTATAGAATTTGTTGAAAAAAAAAAAGAAAAATCTTTTGTTGCAAATGAAAATCAAAATGATCATTTTCTTGAAAATGAAAACAAAACCTATATTTTGATGAAAATAAAAATGAAAATGAAAAGCTGTTTTGTTGATGAAAATGAAAATGACAACCGTTTTGTTAATGAAATGAAGATGAAAATAGAAAATGAAAACCGTTTTGTTGATGAAAATGAAAATGAAAATGAAAATTGTTTTTGTTAATGAAAATAAAGATGAAAATTTAGAATGTGATGTTGAATTTAATGAAAATACTTTTAAATTAGGGAAATTGAGTGTTTTAGATAATCTTCGATCAAATTTCTTGGAGGCAAATAAGAACACATGCGAATAGAATATACACCGAATTCTTTTATCGTAGAAATATTGCATTTCAATGTCAACTAATGATGCAATTGATGAGAATGCAAAAAATGAGGAAAGTAATGAAAAGGTTAGGCTTTTGTGTTAAACCAAAAAGAAAAGATCAATCATTAAAACATGCTATGTCTACTGTTGCTAGTGCCATTCAATCTATTAGAAAAAATAGTCGATCTAAAGATAAAAATGCAGCAAGAAGAGCTATAACTACTGCTATAGTCAATAAAAAAACTTTGAATAAAAGAATGGTTAGCAATATTAGTGAAGTTTTAAAAATGCATCCTAAAACATTACTAAGAGCAGCAAAAAGTAGAGAAAGTATAGAAAATGATCCTATCAATCAATGTTGGAGTTTCAGTGGACGACTACCGAGGTCTGATATAAAATTGAGTGTTGAAATTAAATCTTTGATCGAAAAATTTTGGCATGATAATACTAGGGTTTCATCTAATGCTAGAGATGTTTTAAAATTAAGGGTGGGGTCCAAAGTCCATGATCCTCACCCAAAACACCTATTAGATACAACACAAACTGAATTTTATAGAAAATTTTGTAGCGATTCAGTGTTACCTAGTAATATTAAAATAAGTCAAAGGTCTTTTGAAAAATGTAAACCCTGGTATGTAAAATTTAATAAGCAACGAATATCTTGTTGTTGTAAAATACATGTTCAATTTCGTTATTTTTTATGATGTTTTTCGATATATATATGTTGTACCTTGCATTCTAACATGATATCACGAGTTGTGATATTGATATGCCACGAATCAATAGAGAGTTTATTTGAGGTTTTGTTTTGTGAAAAATCTAATGATAGATTATTTTATTTAAGTTCTTGTATTTAAGACGATGCATTAGCTTCTGAAAATCTTTCATTTTAAGAAATTGTTTAACGTAAAAGTGTTGATCATGATTTTGGACAACAATTAGTAGATCAAAAAGATTTAGGAATGTTCGGTATTCTTTAAAAGATGGAAAAATAGGAAAGCGTTGTGATTTAGTTACAGAAAAATTTAGTGTGCATGCATTTATGAGTGAATTTAATAATAAATTGTACCAAAATATGTCATGCACTCTGAACATGCTCGATGGCTTGATGGCCAATTTTGCGCATGTAGAAACACATTTCCAATTGGTACTATACTTTCAGTGGTTGAATTTGCGGAGAATTATACTCTCACTCTGCAAGAGGAAAT
>VDFB02000002.1:221464046-221480667 GCA_007258455.2 Sequoia sempervirens
GGCATCGGGGATCAACCCTTGCCCCTAATCTCTATTGTGGCATGCCGCCACCAACACCCTGAAATGATCTAAAATCAAAATAATTGGGCTTTTGCCCCAAAACAAACTCTACATACAGTTTTCTCAAAAAATACAATGGGTACTCCCAACTAGCATGTGGGGGACTATCAAAAACCATATACCATCGATCCCAAAAATGTGCAATCATCTGCGGATGTATGTACCACCTCATGGATATTCTAGATTTGTTGGGTGGAATGGGTTCTCGGGTAACGGGGTCAAGAAAGTAGGGGGCTAGATGGGCTTTATTATTTTAAGGTCTAATATTTGTTTATAAGAGAGACCATCGTAATAAAATTGTCTCATTTGTTCTCTTCTTCTCTCTCGCCGATGCCTAATCAAGATCAGAATCGATCATCCTAATGGAATCAACAACGTTTTGCATTACAGATGCAAAACATCTCACATGTGGAGCAATCAATGCTTGACTCTGCATAGCATTGATTTGTGTCTGTAAGGATGCGACTTGATCATTTATTCATTTTCTCAAGTGAGCCTCATCAGATGCCATAGGTGCTGGAGGTGGCATATGAGGGGGAGGGGGAGGTGGAGGTGGAGGTGGAGGGGGGGAGGGAGGCAGATCTGGCTGTGGCTTAGGTGGTGGATTGATGATATCATCAATGTTAAAATCATCTATGATATATGCTTGATATAATGTGCACCTGCATTTTAAATCATACAAAATAGTCCATGTGCATACAAAAATTAAGATCATATATTTAATTGAAATAGGATGACCAACATATATATTAAGCTCATATATTTAATTGAAATGCATATATATATATATACATTGATTGTTCAACTCAAGAGCTCATGTCCATACAAAATTAAAAATTAAATGTATGTACATGTACATTTAAAATAAAAAATACGATGCATAATTTGCATGCGTACAAATCATTAAACTAAACTATACACACATACATATACAAATTTCAAAATTTAAGAACTATTATGCAAATTTTTAATACATGCACATACATACTAAACAATAAACTTGAAACATTCACAAAATCTCATTTTATGTCTTTAACGCACACACAATTTTTCAGCAGGAGAAATCATGATCTAATAGATAGTCATTAAATATATACTATTATATACTATTCATTATAAGTTCATAAATTCCACCAACTTCACAAATCCATGTCACTAAAAATATCCATATAGAACCAAAATCATAATTTCATGTCACTAAAAATATCCATTTGGAACCAAATTTATAAATTCATCACACAAAATATCCATCGTTCACCCAATTTATAAATTCATAACTATTTAAGATCATTGTTTTAATTTATAAACTATTATGGCTCTCTACTGCATAGATCTTCATTTCTTTGTGTTTTCCTTTTCAAAATTAGGAGTTCTCCTCTCCTCTAGCCATTGTCGATGCTCATCTACGATCCCATCCATAGCCTTGACAACATCAACAAGGGTTTGCATCCTAGATGCAAACATCCTCACAGGAGGTGTGACACATTCTTCATTTTGAATAATGTTGATTTGATCTTGGATGGTTCTAGCATAAGCATTGATTTGTGCTTGCAAACGAGCATGTTCATTGATTTCAGGTGGTGGAGGTGGGGGGTTACAAGGTGGAGTGGGTGGAGGTGGAGGTGAAGGTGTTGGAGATGGATGGCGTGGAGGTGGATTGCGAATATTATTGAATGGATCCATGAGATCTTCAAGATATGAGTGAACCTGCATTATATTTGTAATTTCAAGATGTAAGATACATGTTTAGGAAATACCAAGTTAAACCATTCAATATAAATGGCCTTAAACAATTGAATACAAATGATAAAATTATATGTAAGCCTCATTTATATGTCTAAGGCACATGTTATTTGAATGAAAATACAATTAACTATTGATATTGTATAATCTTGCAGGATCTTATTATTGCTAAATTTGGTTGGGCCTTGGGCAACTTTCATCACCAAATTTTAAGAACTTCTTTGATCCCCTTAAGAAATGTCATATTGGAACCCCTTAAGAAAATTGAATTACGATTTAGGGTGGCGGGATGGCTTAAGGGGATTTACGTCCTAGTGAGGTCCTAGGAGAAAATGGCATGGCTCAAATGAATAAAATTTGGTGAAGTTGCCAAGGCAACCAAATTTCATTAACAACCTTTCAAGAAAAAATGATGGCTTTAGGGTTTAGGGTTTAGACTTTAGAGTTTAGGGTTTAAGGTAATAGGATAGCTTAAGGGGATCTACATGCTGCAAGATCCTAGGAAACAATTACATGGCATAAGGTAATGAAATTTGGTGGAGTTGCCTAAGACAACCAAATTTCATTAAGAGCCTAAGAAAAAATGATGGCTTTAGGGTTTACGGTTTAGACTTTAGAGTTTATTATTTAATTAGCTAAAATCCCCAAATCCTAACTTTTAATCAACCATTAAGGGGATAATCATGTCACATCCATAGCTTAAAATTAAAATAATTCCAAATCACCAATCCAAACTCAAACTAATGTAACTTACTTCCACTTCATCAAATCTAAAATGAAATTAATAATCTATCCTAGCCATCAAATTAATTAGACTAATCATAGCCATTCATTTCCAACTACCTTCAATCCAAATTCAAATTAGCATTCAATTATTCCCATCTACCTAATCAAGTCAACACAAGGCCTCCATCAACCCAACCACCTACATTTAATTCTCTCTTCCCTCTCAAATTCAAATTCAAAAATTCTCTCATGAAATTCTAGTCCTCGATTCCAAAAAAACCTAGTCCTCCATTCCTTTCCCCTCAACTCTATAAAATAATGACATCCCCAAATGTTTCCATATGATAAAATTTGTATGTATATGTTATCACATTAGAGAACCAAAGAGCAACATCAACACATACATTTAGAGCCATAAAATAATGTTATGGAACCTATTATGCTTCTCTAATCTTTCATTATTTTATTTACCTTTCATTAGAAGTAGAGTATTGAGTTTGCACTTGCATTCTTGGTCTAGAATTTCTCTTCTACACTAAGTACAAAAATATAATATTGGATAGCTTAGTATATATTTCTCTTCTAATATATATTCCCTAGTTCTCCTTATCCATATTTGAGTATCTTAGCATATGTGTAACATGACATGTTAATAATATATCTCATATAAATGTAGGGATGTGTCGCTAATGTCATCTTCAAACATATTTAACCAATAGGAGATACTATAAGGTATCTAATATAACTATACAACCTATACAGGTATGACATATGGTGACCTTTGGCTTTTTTTGATATGTCAAGGGTAGTTTTGCAAAGATTAGTTTCTAGTGCTTTTGTGAGTTTTCACCACTTGTACTTATTAAGCTACACTTTTGGGTTTTCAACCTAATAGGGATAAACCTAGTAGATTTTTTAGCTTTCCAGCCTAATGGAGATAAATCAAACCACACTTTTTGGTTTTTAGTTGCACCTATCAAGTTATTTGTTAGCTATTAAATTTACAAACATTCTAGGATTATAAGTCTACTATAAAATTTGATGTAAAATAGATTACACATTGAGCCCTATAATTTAATTACAACAATGAATAAATATAGCAACATTTAGTAGACATAATGAAAATCAAGCCATGATAGTAATATAGAGATAATATACAATGTTTAATATAGATAAGTTAAAGAATCATTTTAAAAATATATATCTATATATTCACATCATTTTTGTTTTTTCTTTAGATTTCAAATATATCCACCAATCCTCCTTATCTTACATTTTAACATAAACTAAAAAAACATAGTGGACATGCACACACATATAAAACTACATTAAAATAGTGTTAGATCTTACAATTTTTCAAGGCTTATTTCATCCTCTTAGATGATCACTCTTACTAAATCATTGGCATAAATTAGATGCACACAATGGCACATTATTTAGGTTTATTCCTCATGTTGGATTCCCTATTTTATATAACTATATCTTTATTATCTAATTTAAATATATCTAAGCACAAATTTCTTTTATGTAACACATTGATAATTTCAACTCATTATAAAAACCAAATACAAATTTAAAGGGGGTACACTATATTTATAAATACGTTCGATTTAAATACCATCCCAATCTCCATGGTGTGGACCACTTGTTCACTAAAAAGCCCTTACATAAATCATCTACTTAGGTCAATCTTATGTAGATTTTTCTTAAATATTAATATTCATAAAATATGGCACAAAGCATATTGATGCATTTCTATCCTTCCACATAAATCTATATAGTATCAAAATATAGGTAATTTTATGGTTAAATTGAATCTCTCTTAATTGCTAAATAATCCATTATGATTGAGGATGGGTGAATTATTATCTAGGATCACATCTTAAAAATCCTATAGAGGTCATGTGCTATGTTTTTCTTAATACATATATTCACATACAAACCTCTTTCTATGTATTATCAACTCGCCTATATGATAGACACCTTCCTAGATTTAAATTTCATACGATATATATGTACCCAAGTGTTTCCAATTGGAATTGCTATAATTATACTTTCATGGCATTCTAGGTATTTAAAATAGTTTTCATAAATCTACCAAATAGACCCATTCTTGACATTGAACCTACATAATTTTAGGTATGTCCAATGAAAGATTAGGGTCTAGGGTTCATAAATTTCAAATGCTTTAGTGTTATGGGTTTAGATTTTACAATTTAGGGTCTAGGGTTTAGCAAACTTAGGGTGAAGTTTGGGTGGCCCTTGGCATAATTTAGAGTTACAAGTTAGTGTCAATTGGAATCGTTGTACGTGTTTAGATTTACGAATTTGTTAATTAAATTTTCAAACAAACATCAAGATAAACTTTATGAATTTTAACCATTCTTTAACATATTGAT
The DNA here is from genome assembly GCA_007258455.2 of Sequoia sempervirens. Taxonomy (NCBI): domain Eukaryota; kingdom Viridiplantae; phylum Streptophyta; class Pinopsida; order Cupressales; family Cupressaceae; genus Sequoia; species Sequoia sempervirens. Next base: position 221,468,975 of record VDFB02000002.1, read on the forward strand.
TTCTAATCTAATTATAATTTAAAATTGAAACTAAAGTTTAATATATATCATTTTTTCCATACAAATCAAATAAAATTTAAAACATTTAAGCAATGTGAATGATTTTTTGTTCAATTCAAATTTAGGGTTTTAACAAAAATTTGTTTCAATTCAATTTAGGGTTTCAGTTTTAAACAATTAGGGTTTTTAATGAAATTTTTTCATTTCAATTCAAACTAGGGTTTTCAAATTCAATTTTTTTCGTTTGATTTAAATTCAGGGTTTCAAAAAGCTCGATTTGGATTTGTAAATGCGATGTTTTTATTTCATTTCGATTTCTAGGGTTTTGAAATGCAATTTTTTTTGTTTTCTTTCAGTTAGGGTTTTCAAAATCAATTTTTTTGGGTTTAATTGAACAATTTAATATTTAAAAGTTAAGTTTTGTTTCTAAAACACAATTCAACGTTTTTTTTTCATTTTTATCAAAAAACATTTAAATTTCATTGCAAGTTTTTGTCTATTTTTACAATTATTGAATTCTACTATAACAATTAAAAAAATGATTAAAACGTGACAAAAATTAAAAAAACACATGCTAAATTAACGTATTTCATTTAAAATTTCAATTCAAAAAAAAATGCAAAGAAATGGTGTTTACGTGGCGTACCTATAGCTGGTCATGGGGTCGCTGTCGCCAATGCACTCGGGGTCCCGTTCGCAGAGCAATGAAAACTGTTCTTTTTAAAAAAATAAATAGCAGTATAAAACGGGATCCCGATTTATACAACTCGGGATCCCGATTTATACAACTCAGGATCCCGTATTTTATAAATCGGGATCCCGTTTCTTATAAATCGGGATCCCGTTCCGTGTCCATTGGTTCGAAGTCCGCAGGGAAATGGGATCCCGATTTCTAAAAAGCGGGATCCCGTTTGGTTTTAGGCTCGGGATCCCGAACCGTAACGGGATCCCGATTTTTAAAAATCAGGATCCCGTTTGTTCAATGCCAATTTCAATTTTTTGTCTAAGGCAAGAAACTTTCACGTTTCGTGGACTCAACTTCTTGCACACACCCACATGCAACTGAAGATAACTGAACCAGAACTGAACTAAACTGAATTGATAGTGCCACTCCATACATTGTAAATATCAATCCCTATTTTGTAGGAACAATACATGCATTACATAAGGGTTATCAATTTTCCAAATAGTTAACTGAAACAAGGTGGGTCCCACCTCCCATGTGGGCACCCCATGTGCTCCTATTTTGTAGGAGCTCTTCTTGGACACCCCCACATGTTCTTATCATTTAAGAATAATTACAAATGTCAATTTACATGTTCATTTCATTCAAATTTAATCTCTTTCTAATCCTAGTGTTGGGGAACACTTTCTAAGGACTGAGGAGATACATGAAATGTGTTTAGGATTGCAATTAAATGGCATCCTATTCCCAACAATATTTGAATGAAACATTGCATGAAAGGGTGTAACTTGTGCTTGCCATAATTAAAATGTGAAGCTTGGAAAAACAAAAGGAAATATGTTAATGCAAATTTACCACACATTGCTAGAAAGCAACTAGAAAACTTTAAAATACTTGTTAAAAAAATATTTTTGGGTGATGCAAGATTGCTCTTACACCCTAGAAGCTCCTACATTAGCTTTGATTTCTATTTTTTTTATTCTCCTCTACTTCTAATTATTTATATTTAAAAATTGGTGGTATTTAAGAATATATTTGAAATATTTTCATTATGTCATGAGAGAGAATTTTCTCTCAAGTCAACTTGCTTAATAAAAATAAAATGGTCTTCAAACATACATACACTCCAATAATGCTTGTGCAAATCTAAATTCCTTTTAGTGCACCAATTTAAATGTTGTAAATACATATGATGTGCCTTCTAATGCTTAGAGATCTCATATAAGAGAGAATGAGTAAATGAACGTATTTAATGCTATTAGATACAAGAACAATAATAAATCATGTAAATTTTTGTTTGGTTGATCATTTGAAAAAAAAAGTTCAAATGGTGAAAGTTAGATGAAATTTGAATTTTAAAGGGTCAAGTTTGAGGGTCTTTAGTTGACCCTAAGATCATAAACTTGACCTAAGAAATGAAAAGGACCAAATCAATATGAATAATGATTAAATGGAAGTATAAATATATATAAACACCATAAATTATATATATATATATAAACATAGAGATCAAAGTTGGGAATAAATATATAGAAATAAATATCTTTGTGAACATCATTATGGTGATTGACCGAAACTTGTCTAATGGTATCCATCCATCGTGCATCATGATGGTTACAACTTCCACTAGATTCCTTACTACACTCACTGGGTCAACTCTTGCATGCTTTTCCAAATTGCACTCTTTCTACTGGGTTTCCTCCACAAACCACGAGCTACTCCACTTTTATTAAAATCAATTACTAGGTATACCTCTGCATTTCTTGACAACGGTCTCTTATGCAACTGGTTGTCAGCCATGCAATCTACGTGTTTCATCACTTATAATCTTAGCCACTAGCGTATCCCTGTCATCCATGCAATCTATGTGTTTCATCACTTATAATCGGCACATTCTAACGCTTGATTTTGTACATGATTCGTGGACTCCAATCTTATTATGTTTCCATTACACTTCATTCCCCTCACTCTATGTAGCCACTCTCATGGCAATAGTTAAAGCTTTTAACTTTAAAAAAAATATATATCTTCTCTCTAAGTGAGAATTATTTTGAACTTAAACAATTATTTAAACAATAAAGTTAAACTTGAATAGTTATTTAATTAATAATATATTATCATTCATATTAAATATAATTTAATAATTTAAATAATATGTTATATTAAAAATATATAATACTAATTATTAATATATTTAATACTATTATATAGTATTTAATTTTGATGTTAAATATTTATATAATTAAATGTATATTATGTTTAGTAATCATTAATACATAATATATTATTTAAATTTTATTTTTAAAATTATATAATATATTTAATATTAATGTTTAATATATTATATAATTAAATGTATCATATATTTAACAATTATTATTAATATGTAATTTTATTTGAACTATATCTAATACTATATAATATATTTAATAATTTATTATATATAGTATTAATTATTAATATATTTATATAATGATTATAATATATTGAATATTAATAAAAATTATTATTGTATTATTATTTTTTGATTCATAAGTTATGGGGAGAGGGTCCACTCCCTTTATTATAACATATAAAAGAAATTATAATAAATATGTCACACAAATAAGAAGGCTTAGAGATGCAACAAGAGATTTTATGAAAGAAAAAGAATATAGGGAAAACCTATAGAGAGGCTAAGGAATCAAGAATAATTCTAGATACATAACTACCTGAAGCAAGGTGCCGAAAATTGGCACTAGACCTCACAAAAAAAACTATGCCCTTCTATTATTCTGAAGGAGGAGAGCATCCATGGTCCATTGGGATCCCTCCTCCACGACTTCCTTTCCTTCAATGTGAATATTTTTTACTTCAAACTTCCTCCCCACCTTTCTCTTCGGGCCACAATCAGGTTTCAGTTTATTGATTGTCGTCTGACTAGAGATCCCAAGTTTTTGAGGCGGATCCAAGACAAAGTTGTGATCAAAACTATCATGATTCAAAATTTCCAAATCATCCATGAAAGGAAAGTTTCCATCAAACTCAGAGCCATCCTCCTCCAAACTAAGTGATTAATCAAGTAAATTGTCATGGACAAGAATGATAGGAAGAGAATGGGGAGCCAAAAGCTGCTCTGGACTAGCCCCGCACCAAGGTGCAATCAAAAAATTGACCATGATTCTGCCAAATAAAATCAACATCCAAAGAACCAACCTTCTTAACTCACTTTTTAAAGTTGACACACCTCACCCTAGCCAAATGTCATAGGCTTAGTTAAATAATCAACAACATTCATCAAATTTTCTACCTTAACCAACTTCACCATGCCACCTTCGACCATATCTCTAACAAAATGATACTGTACATCAATGTGCTTGGTCCTAGCATGAAATTTTTGGTTCTTGGCTAAACATATTGCACTCTAACTATCAAAATAAATTGTCACTACACCTTATTTTATTCCAATATCTGAAAATAGTCTCTTAAGCCAAATGGCTTCTTTACAAGCATGAGTAGCTACCATATACTTTGCTTCAGTAGTGGACAAAGCAACCACAACCTGTCGCTTACTCATCCAACTGATTGCACCACCAAATAATGTAAACACATAAGCACTGGTGGATCATCAACTATCAATATCACTTGCCCAGTCTGAATCCACATAACCATGAATATCAAGGGAAATCTCGTCTTCAGCTACATTACTATGATAACACAAGAAATAATCTGAGGTACCATGCAAATATCTAAAGACTCTTTTAACTACATCCCAATGAACTCTACCAGGATTTTATATATATATATAGAAAGAACTCCCACTACTTGGGCAATGTCTGGTCTAGTACAAACCATAACATACATCAAACTTCCAACTACACTCTGATAAGGCACTTTGCTCATGTCTTCCATCTCTGGTGGAGATGTTGGACAATCTAAAATAGATAAATTTGGTCCAACGGAAAGGGGAACACACAATGGTCTACAATCCTACATGTTAAATCTTTGTAAAATTGAATTGACATACTTAATTTTGCCAAGCCATAGCTTTCTATTCACTCTCTCTTTTAATTTCCATCCCAAGAATGTGTCTAGCTGCACCAAGGTCTTTCATTTCAAACTTAGCTGCAAGTTGAGATTTCAATTCTAAAATCTTACCTTTCCCTTTGCCAATAAATAACATATCATCAACATATAATGCAATAAACAGGAAATGATCACCATCAATTTTATAAAAAACACAATGATTTGATTTAGAACACTCAAATCCCAAACTCAACACATATGTATCAAATTTTTGGTACCACATCCTAAGACTTTGTTTTAATCCATACAAAGATTTCTTCAACTTGCAAACCAACTTACTTTTACCTTTCACCACATAGTGATCTGGTTGTGTCATATAAATATCCTCTTCCAAGTCACCATGAAGGAAAGCAGTTTTCACATCCATTTTCTCAACCTATAAATCATAAGCAATAGCAATAGAAAGCAAAAATCTTATGGATGTCATTTTTGCAACAAGAGAGAATATCTCACCATAATCAACACCCTCAACTTGAGAGTAACCTTTTTCAACCAACCTTACTTTGTACTTCTCAATACCTCCATCTGAACCAAACTTTTTCTTGAACACCCATTTGCAACCAATAGGTTTTTGTCCTTCAGGCAATGATACAAGATCCCATGTATCATTCTTTTCCAAAGATGCCATTTCTTCATCCATAGCAATCTTCAAAGATTTTGCATCATTCATACCTAATGCCTCTTCTATAGATTTGGGCTCATCCATGTTAGTATTCAAAGCAAAAATACATCTCCAATCATCAAGTGTATACCTTTCAAGTGGTTATCTATTCCTTGTAGACCTACGAACAAGTTGACTTGGAGGTTCTTCCTCCTCTTCTAAAGATCCAAATCTAGATGAGCTCTCCTCAACTTCTTGTCTATCCTTGGGCCTCAATTCAACTTTCTCTGGTGTAGAAGGAAATTGAATCACATCTTCATGTTTACTTTGTTCTGGTTGCAATGTAATAGAAGAAGGCTTAGTTTCTCTAAAAATAACACTTCTACTATATATTACCTTTTGTGCAACAGGTTCCCAAAGCTTGTATCCTTTCACCCCATAATTGTATTTGATGAAGATACATTTCATAGCCTTTTTCTCCAAAATTGTTCACTTCTCCTTTGGCACATGTGCATAAACCTCACAACCAAAAACTCTAAGATGTATTAATGAAGGCTTGTGACCCAACCATGCCTCTATAGGCATCTTATCAACAAGAGCTAATGTAGGAGACTTGTTAATCAGGTAGCAGGAAATGGCAATAGCTTCATCCCAAAACCTTTTTTTCTAGGCCAACACCACTCAACATACTCCTAGCCTTCTCCATCAATGTCCTATTCATTCTTTCTGCAACTCCACTATGTTGTGGAGAATACAGAGTTTTCTTCTATCTATGAATACCACAATTTTTACAGAATCTATCGAAATCATTAGAGAAAAATTCACCACCATTATTAGTCCTCAAATAGTTTATTTTCTTTCCATTCTTCAACTCAACCATTGCTTTAAATTCTTTAAATCGACTAAAAACTTTAGATTTAATCTTTAGAAAATATACCCATGTCCTACTATAATCATCAATAAATGAAACATAATTTGTGGATTTACCAATCGAAGGAACACCTACAAGACCAAACACATTAGAATGAATAAGATCCAATACACCATAATATTTTTGAGAAATTGAATAAAATTGAACACGGTTTTGTTTTGCATAAATGCAATGCTCACAAAAATCAAATTCGAGATTACAATCAGACAAACCTTCAACAAGGTTTTTATTTTTCAAGGTCCTTAGACCCTTTTGTCCAATGTGGCCAAGTCTTTGGTGCCATAACATAGTTTTCTCTGCAAGTAACTTTGTTTCAAAAGAAGAGCACCCTTGGATACCCAAAAGCCATGACCATCTACTGAAGGTGAAACCATCACTTCTTCCACGGACTTTCTTTTCACAAAAGTACTATTGCACTTAATAGTACATGCATCAAGCTTATACAATGTGTCATATCTAACACCTTTAGCAATCACCATAGCACCTTTGACCATCTTACATCCTACATCAGAAAATACTACCTGCATCTATTATTTTTCTCACAAATAACAAATTTTGTGCTAATCCAGGGATATACAACACACCATAATTAACCATTTTTATTCTACACACCATTAATCATTTTTATTCTATCATCAGGAAATCTAATTTTAACTTTACCATAGCCAACAATGTCTAAATAAGAATCATCACCCAAGTACACATTACCTCCATCAAATTCTTCATATTCAAAAAACCAATCTCTATTAAAGGTCATATGGAAAGATGCACCTAAGTCAATTAACCATGCATCATTACCTGCACGAGTTGTCAAAGTTGTAATCAATGTGTCACCATCTTCCTTCTTAGACTCAAAATCGAAATCAAATTTCTTATTTTTCTTCTTCTTTTCTTCATTGCATTCCTTACGAACATATCTAGGCTTACCACAGCTCCAACAAATAACTTTGGACTTTCCAAGAGATTTAGATCTCCCTCGAGACTTGGATTTGTCACACTTCTCATTCTTCTTTCCTTTTTCCTTGGGTCTTCCATGAATATTTAGGTCCTCCTTGGCAATGATGGATACCTTCCTCCTCATCTCTTCAGAAAGCAAAGAACCCACCACATGTTCAGTTTTCAAAATTATAGAATTACTCCCAATAGCCATAACAAGAGAATCCCACGAATCAAGCAAAGAACAAAGCAAGATTTGAAACTTTTCCTCCTCATCCATTTTAACACCAATTGATGCTAAATGAGCCACCAACCTATTGAATGCTTCTAGGTGATCTGTGATTTTTCCACCCTCTTCCATTCTCAAGGAATATAATTTCTTCTTCAAGAAAATCTTATTCACTAAAGATTTCCCAGGCCTAATACATCTCACCAATCTTCTTCCATAGTTTATGTGCAAAGGTCTCCTCGTGGACATTAATTAAAATAGATTTTACCAAGAATAATATGATTAGACCCTTGGCTTTACAGTCCATAACATCATATTGAGAAGCCTCAGTAGGATTTGCAGGCCTTGAAACATTCTCATCAATAGCATCCCACAAATCTTGATCTATCAACAGATCCTCCAGATCTTTAGCTTCCACATTTCAAAACTATTTCTAGAAATTTTCTCCACCTTTATTCTCCCTGATGAACTTGCCATCTAAAAATTCCTATAACAAGAGCACAAAGTATCTTCTACACAAACTCCCACTCAAATCTGGATTAGTTCATAAAACCCAACAACCCACAACTAAACCCAAAGGTGATCAAGATTTGATACCACTTGTGAGGAATCTAAGGTAGCAAAACAACTTCCTACACTAATCTTGAGAGGAGAATAATCCAAGACTTTATAGATCTTTAACAGTTATAGAAACATTAACAAAAATAAACACAAATATTATGCATACCACAATAAAGTGATTTACATGGGGAAAACCTTTTCAAGAGAAAAACCCCACACTCCAAAATTTGCCCAATATATTATTCAGTAAATCACAAGATTACAATATACTTGTAGAGCAAGCTTCTCACAAGAGTATCACCACTCAGAGATCAAGAGACAACACGACTGCTATCAGACTCTCAAAATACATCACCATCTCTCTGCCACAACTATAATACAATGCCCTCATAAAATAGGGAACTACATTCTAGGGTAAGACAGGGCAACAAAATGTCCACCATTATATCTAAAACCTAATAATTTACAGTTTAGATTTACAATGTATCATTTATCTAATGTATGTCGGCCATTTTAGTAGTTTCCTAAAAATGTTAACAAAAAATTGGTTACACGCATCCCACTCCTCCCCCAAGATGCCATTGTATATTACACCTATCGATGTAACTAGGAAATATATATATTTAGTGTCAAAAAAATAATCCTTTTTCACACTTAATTTGATAATTGACATTAAAATTGAATTAATGGTGCCTTGGGATGGTGTTGTAATGTGTTGTACACATTCACATCATTCTAGGATGGACTTATTTAATTAAAATATACTTAAATTGTACCTTTTGCAAAAGTGTTGTAACACATTTTCACACTTTTCTAAGGTTTATTTAATTAATTGAGCCTAATGGGCCCCTTTTAAATAAAATATATTTAAATTGTACCTTATTTAGGTGTTGTAAAGTGTTGTAACACAATTTTACATTTATCTAGGGTTCCCTTAATTAAGGGTGGTTAATTGAGTTTAATTGACTCATTTCATTCAAATTCAAGCCCCCTTTTCAAGGATCTATCCCAAGGCCCAATAATGCTATTGTATGAAATTTAATTTGGAAAATCTAATGTCCTGAAAAATGTTGCTAGGACTCATTTTCCTTTAATGGCAAATGAGTCCTTTCCACATAGGACACCCCTTTCTTTACATTTTTGAGGTGGATTTGTGATGTTATTTCATCCCCCCAAAGCTTGGTCCCAAAAACTGTGCCAAGACCCATTCACCTTTAGTGGCGAATGGGTCCTCCCTTAATAGGACCCCTCTTTTTGAATTTAATTGTGGCAGGATCCCTATAATTTTAATACCCATATCTAAGGTCAGCTTGAATTCTTTGAATTTTGGGGTTAATCTCTCAATTTAGTATAAATAAGGGGTTAATTCATATTATTTCACCTAGCAACTTTGAGAGAGCATCCTTATAACAAATTGGAGTCTACAAGAGGATTTCAAGAGCATTCATAAGGAATTTCAAGGTAGATTAGAAGAGTTTATTGTAGCAATTCAAGATAATTTCATCATGTCAAGGGTTTAATTCATTCATGCATGTTGTTAAGCAAAGATTGTTGATGTAGCATTGAAGATCCTTCTTGCAAGCATTGTTTCATATTTATTTGAGATCAAGATCTACATTCTCCATGGCCACTTCATGTTAGTATGCAGATCTGTACTCCAAGACAACATCCAAGGTATCATCAATTACATATTTCATGTTTCATGCTTCTATTTCATTATTTCATCAATTGGTTTAATTACCTATAATGGGTTTGACTGAGGCAAACCCTTATCCCCTAACAATCAACATTTTTCTCCTCTTGCATGTGTGATTGCAGGTTTTAGGTTGAAGAGCAAGATTTGGAGCAAAATTGCAAAAGTTGTCAAGATACAAGATTGTCATTTATAGTGCAAGAACAAAGAAAGGAGGCTACAAGATTTATTTCAGACTTTCGAGAGCTAATAACCAAGGATCTAGAAGTGCAAACATCAAGGAATAGAACCCAGAATTTAGATTTCTAAAACCCTAAAAGGACCCATTCACCACTAAAGGTGAATGAGTCCTTTGTAGGGTCTAAAGAAGTGAAAATCTATGATCTGGAAGTGTTGAATGAGAGGAATGAATCCCAAAAGTCATTTTTTGGAACCCTCATAAGGACCCATTTGCCACTAAAGGTGAATGAGTCTTGTATGGCCTAAAAACAAATTTCTAGCCAGGTACACAAATTTTAATGCTCTACAAACATCCCCCATAGTTTCTATAATAGTTAGGTATCATTTCTAATTGTTATTTGCATCTTTTAGCCCTCATAATTAAATGTTTTAATAAGAAAATGAGCTAGTTGTTTATCATCTTCTTCATTCATGGTGGTAAACCCTACTTTTTCTATTAAACAATATATATATATATATATATATATATATATCCTATCAACAATAACCTTTATATAATTGCAAGGTTCAGACATATTTGTTGAACACCTTGCAAGAGCAACGGGAGGGAGTAAACATTGTATCTTAATTGCTAGGGGCCAAAATGCCCATAATCTCTAAACACCATCTCAACTTCTTTGTGCTCATAGGCTAAGTTAAAGAATTAGAAATATTCATAAAGTCTCTACCTTAACCATCTTCACCCTACCATCTTCAACCATATCTCTAGCAGAATGATATTGTACATCAATGTGCTTGGTCTTGGCATGAAATGTCAGGTTCTTGGCTAAACATATTGAACTCTAACTGTCGCAATAAATTTTCACTACACCTTGTTTTATTCCAATATCTAAACACAAACTCTTAAGTCGAATGGCTTCTTTACAAGCATATACTCTGATTCAGTAGTGGACAAAGCAACCACATCATGTCACTTACTCATCCATTTGATTACACCATCAAATAATGTAAACACATAAGCACTAGTGGATCATCTACTATCAATATCACCTGCCCAATCTGAATCCACATAACCATGAATATTGAGGGAAATCTCATCTTCAACCACATTACTATGACAACACAAGGAATAATCTAAGGTATCGCACAAATATTTGAAGACTCTTTTAATTGCATCCCAATGAACTCTACCAAAATTAGCCATATATCTAGAAAGAACTCCCACTACTTGGGCAATGTCTGGTCTAGTACAAAACATAGCATACATCAAAATTCTAAGTGCACTCTAGTAAGGCACTCTACTCATGTCTTCCATCTCTTATGGAGATGTTGGACAATTTGAAATAGATAACTTTGTTCCAACAAAAATGGGAACACACAATGGTCTACAATCTTGCATGTTAAATCTTGTAAAATTGAACTAATATACTTACTTTGGCCAAGCCATAGCTTTCTATTCACTCCATTTCTTTTAATTTCCACCCCAATAATGTGTCTAGCTGTGTATAACTGAAAATATGTTATACTTCTGTGAATCCTTGCATGCAAGGATACTCAATAATGAGTCCTTGCAAATCAATTCACAGCTCTCTATCTGAGAAGAGCAGGGATTGATATTGTGGCCCTCAGATTAACCCTGTTACCCCTGCAAATACAATCTCGGAACGAGAGATTCAAAGAGGAGAAGCAAGAATGCCAATCTCCATGAATCCTGTTCTTACAATGCAACAATGAAAACTAATCTAAATGGATGTAAATGCAATAAACCAAACTAATTTATTGAAATAAAAAATTAATCTACATGCAATTCCA
>VDFB02000002.1:221480767-221533608 GCA_007258455.2 Sequoia sempervirens
GAGCTTCCTTGATGATCGTCCAAGTCATGGAAAGAAGTTACTATAGTCTTAGGAGTCTTTAGACTCAACAAGACGCTCTTTATTATAGTGAGGTGGAATCACCGGCGATAGGTGTGTACTCACTTGGGTCGTTCCCGGAGGTTCAACTTCCGGCAGGCCCTCTAAAGGTGACACTGGACATGGCTTGGATTCGGGTTTCTAATTTTTTGATTCTCCCAAAAGGAGAAGAGCATACTTCTCTAGCCCGTCTCTTTACCCAAACACGCTAAACAACCTTAATCACCGAGCTAGTTTCACTTCACCAAATCCACACGCTTTTGGGTTTCTGATTCTCTTAATGAGAGAAGAGCATAATCCCCTGACGAGTGAAAGTGCTAAAGATTCACTACCTTGCTCCGCTCCCTAAGAGTTCATCATATTAGTAAGATCATCAGGAGCCTGGATTTGTCCATGGTCATCACCTCCATGTAACAAAGAGCCAAATTCCCTACTCACTATCGAAACTCCTAAGAATTTTAACGAAGCCCTAATTAGACTATGTGAATTGAAAAACAAGAAAACAAACACAATTTTTTTTTTTTTAAATAAAATCTTTGACAAGCGTAAGTGTTTGTTTTCAAGTCTTTGTCATGCGTCCTGCAATCAAACCGTTAGTGTGTTTCAAGTTCTCTGACTGGCGTCCTGCAGAAACTGTTATGCTGTGAAAAAAGAATTGAGAAGAACCAGAATTAAAAAGTCTAATTTAATCTAGTCAAAATTAAATCTAAGAAGAATTAGTTAACAAAACTAAAATTAAACTAAATTAATCTAATACTAAACTAAAAATTTAAAACAAAACTAATCTAAATTAATAAAATTAAAAAATCTAATCTAAATTAAAAAAAAATTCTAATCTAAATTAATAATTCTAATTTAAATTAATAAAGTTAAAAAAATCTAAAGTAAAAAAATCTAATTTAAATTAACAAAGTTAAAGAATCTACTTTAAATTAACAAAGTTTAAAAAATCTAATTTGAATTTTAGAAACTAAAAAAATCTAATTTAAAAATCTAAATTAAAAACTAAACCAAACTAACTAAAAACTAAACTAAATTAAGATTAAAAACTAAATTAGAATTAAAAACTAAACTAAATTAAAAACTAAAAATTAAAAACTAAATTAAAAACATGCATAAAAATCTTCAAATTTGATTTCTGAAAAATCTGTTTATAATGAGTAGATAAAAACAGAAACCCAGAAATTTTTTGAAGCAAAAAATAAAACCCAGAAATTGTTTTTTAATCCAGCAAGTAGAAGATGAAAAAAATAATTTTTTTAAATCTTTAGCCAGCTGAAAAAAATGACGCGCGACGGTTTTTGTGCAGCTATTTTCTTCAGATCTGTGAAAGAAATCAAAAAACTAAAATACCCATCAGATTTCGAATACTACAAAACCCAGAAATCATTTTTCCTGCAACTGAGTGGAAGCGGATTTATAAAGCAAAACTAAAACTAAAATTAAAAACTAAATTAAAAACTAAAACTAAATTAAAAATTAAAATTAAACACGTGCGCCAAAATGTATAACTGAAAATATGTTATACTTCTATGAATCCTTGCATGCAAGGATACTCAATAATGAGTCCTTGCAAATCAATTCACAGCTCTCTATCCGAGAAGAGCAGGGATTGATATTGTGGCCCTCAGATTAACCCTGTTACCCCTACAAATACAATCTCGGAACGAGAGATTCAAAGAGGAGAAGCAAGAATGCCAATCTCCATGAATCCTGTTCTTACAATGCAACAATGAAAACTAATCTAAATGGCTGTAAAATGTAATAAACCAAACTAATTTATTGAAATGAAACTTAATCTACATGCAATGCCATAAATGAATTATTTTGCAAATTAATTTACTATGAAGATTAAGCTAAAATGAAATATTAAACTATATGTTCTAAAAATAAGATGCTTATATAATCAAACTAATGTAATCTCAAATGATAAAATTCAAATTTGCAGCATAAGTCTGATGTAAAAATTCGTGATTCTCCTTTTTGAAATGAGAATGAGAGGGCTCATTTTATAGGCAAAAGTGGAATTGAAGGCAAATTCAGAAGCAATGTGGGATAAATAGAAAAATAGAAACAAATCTTGATTGGAATTCTTTTTTTAGTTTATTTCCCTTTTAACTGATTTGTTTTTTTTTCATCACAAGATATTCTTGAGAGGATATTTCATTTATTTTATTTTATTTAAGATGATAATATCTCTTTTAATAAAATAAAATAAGATTATGTAATTTAGAAATGAATATTAATAAAATAAAAAAAATTATTTAATTAAAAAATAGATTTAATTAAATAGCATCATTTTATTTAAGTAATATTAACTTCAATTAAATAACATTATTTTATTTATTAAAAGGGATTTATTTCTTTGATTAAATAAAATTAATGAAGCATTCAAACCTTAGGGAAAATTGAAACATTTGAAATAGTTATGAATTGATTTAAGAAATTTGATTTGAAAATGCGACAATCATTGATTCAGAAAGTTGATGTTGACAAATTAAATAAATGAGGCCCAAAGTCTAGGTGACCATTTTAGGTTGCATACAAGCTGCACCAAGGTCTTTCACAGAAAATTGCCAAATCTATTCAAACATCAAATGTTGTGCTTGAATTTAAAATGAACATATCAAAACAAACACTAAACATGATGGTTGAATCACAAACCCTTTGACTTAGTGTATGCTTTTAAAAGAAGCACTATATTTTCACTCCTTAAAGGTTTTTGAATATGCAGGCTTCAATTTTAGGCTACATTGGCTCAAAATAAACATTGGAAACTATGGCTTAAGTATCATGATTTCACAACTTAAAGCCATAGACATACAGTTCACACAAGTACATGCTTTTTGATTTAGTCAAAAATTGTTGTATCACTTGTCACATCTGGAAATAGATTGAAACATCCAAAAAAACTATAAGAAAAACATCAACATTGCTGCCAAATACTAAAACTAGAAGACAAAATTGAATAGAAGCTACTTCTACTACTGTTTCTAGTGCGTTTGACCAAAACTTGGTCACACTTGCTAGAAAAAGCTCACTTTTTCTCTCTGTCCCATAAACTCCACTAATGAAAAACTATTGCATTTGACAAACTCATCACATTTGCTAAAATCTCGTCACACTTAACATTTTTATGTTGCACTTGCCAAATATTTTCTAGTGCACTTGCTAGAAATCTGCTCACACTTGCCAAAATAGCTCACTTTTAACCAAGTAAATCACCACTTTGAACAAAAACATACAGAGGTTGCACTTGATACTTCTACTCATACTTCTCAAAATCTAGTGCACTCAAAAAATTGCAATCCACGGTTGATAAAACTGGCCGCTCTTGCTCACAATTTGTTGCTTCTTCTCAAAACCCATCACTTCTGCTCAGAACCCATCACTTCTGCTCTATCCTACTAAAAATAAGAAAAGATGAATCGAAGTTGCTTATAGGATCCTTGTTAGAATGAAACAATTGAAAACCCAGATAGGTCACATATTCCTTTATCCACTCTCAACATTCCATCCTACTTTTGGAAATTAGAATCAAAACAAACAAACCTAGATTATTCCATCACCCACACTGCTAAGCTATTAATAGTTAATTAAACCTCAAGACTAGGTCAAGTAAGATTTTTTGCAACATATCCTCTAGAAGAAGAAGCAAGATATCAATTCAGGCCTTTCAAATTTTTGATTTCCAAAGATAGTGTCACCTCAAAACAACACTCAAACCGTAGGGTCTTGAGCTTCATAACAACCATATCAAAACATCCACACTTTCACCATATGACCATTTGGTGACCAGTTGCTCCGGTTCAATAACCAAACCTTATAGCACCAATCCTACAACCAATTCTCACACACATTAATGGTGAACAAACTGATATCATTAGTAGTTTAAGGAACTTCATATTTGATAAGAATGTGTTGGGAGATGGTTAACGCTCCCCTCAAGATTCGTGACATGGACTAACTACCTCCCATGGATCTGTTAACTTTGGCAGTTATATCAGGCATTAATAGGTCAATCTTTT
The DNA here is from genome assembly GCA_007258455.2 of Sequoia sempervirens. NCBI lineage: Eukaryota > Viridiplantae > Streptophyta > Pinopsida > Cupressales > Cupressaceae > Sequoia > Sequoia sempervirens. Next base: position 221,484,853 of record VDFB02000002.1, read on the forward strand.
GGTGCAATGACAATGATGGGGCCAACAAGTGGTATAAGAGCCAAAGGTGTGTGTTCGCATCCCCTCGGGTAATGCTGAGGAGGAGTTTGTTGGAAAATGGTCAGCGCTCCCCTCGGGATTCATGAAATGGACTAACTGCCTCCTATGGATCTGTTAACTCTAGAAATTATATCAAGCATTAACAGGTCAATTGTTTGGTGCAATGAAAACTATGGGGCCAACAGAACAAAACACCTAACTAGTGGAGAAACGTAGCAAACATACTAGATAAAGAGGAAGAGAAAGCAGACCTAGTAGCAAGAAGACCCGTGTTACCACCTCCTACGTGGAAATAGGTACCCATGTTTCATGATCTTTGGCAAGAGAAAAACCCTTAAAATAAAGTCCATATTCCACCTTTTAAATAGGCACCATAGCTCAAGGTATATCAAAAGACATGTCTTAAAGATTTACCTCAACCGAGACACATTGATAAGAAATTGTTATGCTCACTCTTCAAGGAGCAAACCAGACTGGTATATCCAATTTGGGCCCATATTTCCACCTCCCACATTGAAATAGACACCACTTTTCATGATTTCTAGCAAGAGAAAAATCCTTAAATGGAAATCCATATTCTGACTTTCAAAGAACCGCCCTAGTCTAAAGTTTACCAAAGGGCACATCTTGAGAACATACCGCACTCATGAAAATAGACTAAGACATTTCTATTTACACTTTTTGATGGGCCAACCACCATTAGACACTCAATAGAAAATCCCCAAAAAAGCAATTTCATTTTCCTTAAAATAGAAAATCCAAAAACAAACACATTCTTTTTCCATAGTTAGGAGTCATGAAAACATTCACAAAGGCCTGGCAATTGTTCATAAAATCTATGAGATCACAACATAGAAAGAACAAGGAAGCAAACAAAAGCAACGCTAGCATACCACCAACAAACACCATGAACGATGAAGGTGTCCCATGGGGCTATAAACCAAGTGACCTTGAAACACATCAAAAGAGACCTATGTACAGACACATTTAGTGAGGAAGAGATAAACCACAAATAGCAAGAAGTGATGGAACAATCAAACTGGGATCCAAAGGTAGTAGTCATAGAAGAAGTGGATACTGAGAAGGAAATAAATGAGGAAGAATTGTTTCAACACTCCAACAACCCCAAGGTGCTTAGACTGATGCACAAATTTTTGAAGGACCCAAATTCTTAGTTCTTCAAGTTAACACAAAGTGGTGCTAAATTACCAATAGAATTCAATGTGGAGGCTCTCAAAGATCTTAACCTTACTCCCTTAGGGGATAACTTAGTTGTAAGACAGATATCTTAACCCATGGAATTTCCAAACATGCCACCCATATTCTCACAAAACAATGTTCAACCAATGGAAAACCAGTTGTATAGAAAATCAACTCAAATCACACAAGTGGAAGTGGCCCAATAGTATCAAGGAGGTCCATCCCAATATGTACAGTAATGCAACAATCCTCCACCAAGACAATACGTACCTCAAAACACTTTGTATGTTGACCCTTCTCAAAACATGTAGTACCATTAACAAGGTGGACCACAAGGTCCCCTTTCATATCAGTACCAAAAACAAGGTGTGCCACAAGGTACCCTTCTGAGTTTGTCCAATCAACAAGGTAACCCACCAATGCACCATTAAAGAAACCTTCAATATAGTTCACCCCAACAAGGTGTGCCACATGGTACCCTTCCAAGTTCATCCCATAAACAAGGTAACCCACCAATGCACCATCAAGGAAACCTTTAGTATAGTTCACCCCAACAACAAGGTGTTCCACATGGTACCATTCTGATTTCATCCCATCAACAAGGTAACCTACAAACGCATCATTAGGGAAACCTTCAGTATAGTTCACCCCAACAATAAGGTGTGCCACATGGTACCCTTCTAGTTCATCCCAGCAACAAGGTAACCCTCCAACACATCATTAGAGAAACCTTCAATATAGTTCACCCCAACAAAAAGGTGTACCTCATGGTACCCTTCCTAGTTTGTCCTAGCAACAAGGTAACCCACCAATGCACCATCAAGGAAACCTTCAATATAGCTCATCCCATCAACAAGGTAACCCGCCAACACATCACCAAGGAAACCTTCAGTATAGCTCATCCCATCAACAAGATGTTATGTTAATGCATCATCAAGGGAAGCTTTGAAACATTATGTCCCAATAACAAGGTGTACCACATGGTTCCCTTCCCAATTCATCCTACCAACAAGGTGTCTCAATAATGCATCAATAGGGTAACCTTTAGTATAATTCGTCCTAGCAATAAGGAGCCAACCCTCCTTACACTCAATAAGGAGCTAACCCTCCTTATGTTCAACAAGGAGCTAACCCTCCTTACACTCAGCAAGGACCTAAGCCGCCCGATGTTCAAAATGGCTACCAAGGTTCAATACCCCCGTTCTATCCAACTTATGACCAAACAAACGTTGTGGGACAACAAGGCTATTATACACAAGACTTGCAAACAAATGCACCAAATATTGAGATGGAACTACAACTAGAAGTGATGAACCAAAATATAGTAGACATGCAAGTAGGAAAACAAAATAAAACATATACCCTTCAAGAAATATGTCCATTCCCATTTGATTGTTCCATCACTTTGCTACCCTTTCCAAAAAAATTGAAATACCCAAGTTTGATAAGTACAAGGGAAGAGGAGACCTAGTAGAGCATGTACGAGATTTTTCAATATCATGTATGGAAGTACAAAACAATGACTCTTACCTCATGAGGCTCTTCCCACGTATCCTTACAAGTCATGTTATGGAGTGGTTTTCCCATATTTCACCAAGAATTAAAACCTTTGATGAACTATCTAGAAAATTCATAAGTCACTTCTCCTTCAACATAGAGCAAGGCATCACCATCATAGACTTAAATCCAAAATTAAACAAAGTCAAGGAGATTCCTTTCCCTCCTACCTACAGAGATGGAGGCACAAAGCTAGTTGATGCAAATGGCCCATTCCTGACAAGGAATTGGTAGATATCTTTGTCTCGAATGTCCTACCCAAGATCAACTACCAATTCACTATGTTATGTCCTGCAAAATTTGAAGAAAATATTGAAAAGGGATTGCATATTGAGATATCCCTCATAGCAAGAGGAGTCCTTAAACTAAAAGGCTCAAAAGCCAACCCCTCTAGTTCAAACAATAAACCTATGATCTAGGAAACGAACAAGAACGTTACAAATGATGGAGTAGTTGATGCTAGAGAACTATGGAACACACAAAACACACCTCAAAACAAACCGCAAGTGGCACAAACAAGCTATGTTCCAAATAGTACACAAAACAATCAACTTATTTATCCCAAGAACAATCAAGCAGTCAACCAACAAACGAATCAAGGAGGGAAACAGAGGCAATACAATCAAACAAGGAGGAACTTCACAGTACTAGGTGAGTCACTTGAGGAAGTCATGCATAAGCTAGTACAAAGAAACCTCATCAAGCTTAACAATTTCCCAAACTATGAGGAGCCTAGATTCAAAACACCATGGTACAATGAGAAAGACTTGTATGAATTCCACAAGATAAAAGGACACACAACAAACAATTGCATGATACTCAAGCATCTCATCCAAGACTTGATAGATAAAGGATAAGTGGATGTCAAGCATCGTTCTGGAAACAAGGACCTTCAAATATACACAAACCCAATCCCAAACCATGCTAAAAGGAATAACAAAGGAAAGGACCAAGATTACCACAATGTTGACTACATGTATGGTGACATGGTTCTAGGTACCCTCTCTCAAGCTAATGAAAATAGGGCAAATGTAGTAACTATACGAGGTGGAGACGACAACTGTAATGTAACTACCCATTGAGGGAGAATTACAATACAAGGAGCCCCTTCTAATCCCATAGCTAAGTCATCAAATGGCTACAACATTATGGAGTAGTTGAAGAAGACTCTAACCTTAATCTCAATCCTAGAACTACTAAAACTATCACCTGCACATAGGGAGATATTAGAAAAAGCATTGGAAGCATCAGTCCCTAATAACCTTGATCCTAATTAGTTCCAAGCCATGGTGGAAAAATCATGGCCAAAAATCATTTTGTCTTTTCCAAGAAAGATCTTCCACAAAGAACATTCCACAATCAAGCTCTCTACATAGAGGTTGGTGTTCACAAAACCATGCTCAAGCGAGTGTTGATAGATAATAGAGTGGGTCTAAACATCTATACCTTAAAATTCATCAAACAGTTGGGGTATTCTGATGATGTGATAAACAAAGGAAACAACATTACTATAAGGGCCTATTATGACCTTGAAAGGAATTTTGAAGGGATAGTCAAGCTACTAGTGCAGATAGGATCTACCATCACAAAAACTACATGTCAAGTACTATACCTTGAGTTGTCATATAACCTCCTCCTAGGACATCCTTGGATCCATGCATTTCAATTAGTACCATCAACCTTTCATCAATGTGTAAAGTTTCCCCACGAAGGAAAAGAGGTAACATTATATCTTGATCCTGAACTCTTCCATTTCTATGCAAAGTTGGAGGAGAAGTATAATAAAATCCAACACATACCTAGCAACAACATATCCTTCGATTCATTCTCATATGTTGACCCTTCCATGCTACCATCAGACTCAACCAAGACCACATCAAATGAGCAACTGAAAATGGAAACCAAGCTTCAAGTACTGGATAGGGGTAATGGGAATTACCACTTCAACCAAGCATTCTGCAATGGCATGCTTCCACCAACACCCAAAGTCTATGGAGGTCTAAAAGAGATCAAGTATGCTCAGACAATGCAAATGATAGCCAAACCCATGATTTTCACCAAGTAGGGAGATATGAAAGATGGAGAGATATTCAAAGAGGACTTCTCATCCATGATTTACAAGAAGGACCAAAAAGAACCAGAAAAGCCACAAACCATTCTAATTTATCCTAACATAAAAGGTTATCAATTAGCTAAATAAATGGGATATCAAGGAACATGTGGCCTTGGGCTACAAAAACAAGGCTGATGGGAGCCTATCATAGTGGAATAGAGAAAGAAAAATATGGGACTAGTTTATGAGCCAAAAGATGTGGTTACTCCAAAAATCAAGCGAACCTCTTTTAAGAAACAAGAAACTTCTACTAGCATTAAGGCACTAGATATCTACCATATCATGGACAATGATTTACCTGTCGAAGACTTATTAGACAACTTTAGTATTGATAGGTTCCCTCTTCAGTTTATCAAAACCATTCCCAATATCATTATTATTTCAGAACGGACTCTAACGAATACAAATGGGATTCTCCTTCCTTTATTACTGGATATGGTTCCCCTACTTCTAGTAATGATGACCTAGACACCCAATGGGAAAAGGATACCAAATCCCTACTAACCATTTTGGCATCCTCCATAACTTTTTTGGATAATGATGATAGAATACCACTCTGCTACCCACAATTGATAGATTGGGATGAACAACAACATACACCTTTTCTGGATCAATTCCAAAATGATGAGGCAATCACAAAGTTCGTGGAACTTCAAATAGGCATACCAGGAGGAGATCACAAAGCAGGTTTCATCATGGAACTTGAACACGATGCATACTTTGATGGAGAGATTAAATCTTCTAGTCGTAAAAATGAAAGAGAACATAAAAATAAAAATGCAATCCCCTAGAGAAGACCACAAAGTGGCTCTATTAGATCCTAAAAAGAAGAAAATAAAGGATGCATCTAAAGATGAAAATCTCCTCGAGACACCCAAGGATGGAGGGTTCAATCTCCCCATATCATAATATCAAGAAAGATCAACACTCCTAGTAGAAGAAGAAGAGTCCATAAATGTTGGCACAGTAGAAGACCCAAAGATAACATACCATGCGGCATCACTTGATCCTGAAGAGAAAGAAAAATTCACAACATTCATCAATGACAAGAAGGTAAACTTTTTGTGGACCTATGCAAATATGCCTAGACTAGATCTAGCACTAGTTGTACATTATTTAGTTGTCTCGCTTGGAGCAAATCCTATCAAGAAAAAACTTGAAAAAATGCATCCTTAGATAGCATTATTGGTAAAGGTAGAACTAAAGAAATTACTAGATGTGGGTTTCATTAGACCCATCGATTATTTGGAATGGATATCAAATCTTGTACCAGTGTCAAAGCCTACTAGGGGCATAAGTATCTGCACAAACTTCAGAGACCTAATCAAATTCTACCCAAAGGATGACTTCCCCCTTCCAAGTATAGACATGATTATGGATCTAACTGCAGGGCATGAGATGCTATCCTTAAAGGATGGTTTCTTTAGATATAACTAGATAAAAATCTCTCTAGATAATCAACACAAAACAACATTTACTTGTGCTTGGGGGACCTTCTACTAGAATGTAATGCCATTTGGTCTAAAGAATGAGGGAGCAACAGGGAGCAACATATCAAAGAGAAATGATGACCATCTTCCACGATATGCTACATACAAGCATGGTAGACTATGTGGACAACATTCTAGAAAATTTAGTCAAAAGGGAATATCACTTGACCAATCTTGTAAAGGTGTTTGATCAACTTGAACAATATAATTTAAGACTCAACCCTAAGAAATGTGTGTTCAGAGTAACATCCAGAAAGCTATTAGGATACATAGTGTCAAGAAGAGGGATGGAAGTGGATCCTACAAAAGTAAAAGCTATTCCAGAGATGCTTCCACCAAAGACATTGAAATGACTAATGATTTTACAAGGGAAGTTGCAATCCATCGAGTGATTTATCGTGCAACTGGCAAACAAATGCCACCCTTTCACTCATCTCCTACATAAATACATCACAAAACATGTTAAACTCATTGGAGCTAAATTCTCCACCTCTATCAGACCTCAAACATTTTATTTTCACATTCATTTCATTCTCAATCATAGCTTTAAATGCCTTGAATCTATCTAATGCATCAAATTTTTCTCTAAGAAAAGTAACCCATGTCATTCTAGAACAATCATCAATCAAAAGCATAAAATACTTGTCACCTTGTATACTTCTCACCCTTGTGGGACCACAAAGATTTATGTGTACTAATTCTAGTAGTTTGGTAGTAGATTGTTTCTTTCCTTTGAAACTACTCCTTGTTTGTTTTCCAAATTAACAACTCTCGCAAACAACATTGATAGGCTTTGTGATTCTTGGTATATCTCTCAATGCATGAACTAAACTAATTCTTTTCAAATTATTAAAATTCATGTGACACATCCTCTGGTGCCATAACCAACTATCATTAATCTAAGACATAAAGAAACGACCATCAACACCTTTAAGTTGATAGATGTTTCCATCAATCCTTTTACTAGAAACAATCATAGTTTCAGACCCTTTTCTGATCTCACATGTTTCATCTTTAAATGCAAGGCTATATCCTTTACTACACATTTGTCCAACACTCAAAAGATTATGCCTCAAACCCTTAACATAGTAAACAATATCAATATTATGCTTGCCATCAAAACTAATTGAACCTATTCCACAAATCTTAGCTCCTGTATCATCTACAAATTTAACTAATCCTCCATCATATTTTTCAAGTTTAACAAACTTACTTTTGTCTCTAGTCAACTGATTAGAGTAGCCATTGTCAACAACCCAGTAATTCTTATCTTCTTTAACATGAAAAGCAGATACCAAAGTACCTTCAACCTTATCATTCTCCTTTGGATCACTTTCCTTCACACAACTTTTAGAGTTAGCAGAACTAGATTCTTCTTTTATAGCCAAGAAAAATAATTCATTATTATTAAAATCTCCCTAATCAGATTCATCATCAGAAATACCAACATCTTCTCTAACATGGTAAGCTCTTTAAATCATCTTTCCTTTATTCTCCTTAGTCTTACTATTTGCAGCTCTTTTTGGACATGTTGAAGCATAATAACCTATTTCACCATAGCTAAAACATTTGAAAGGTAGCTTACCTTTATACTTACTGGTGCCCTTTTTCATCTTCCTCACAAAGTTAGCTTCCACATCATCAAGATTATCTCCATCTGAATCTTCAATCTTTTATGATTTTCCAACCTTAAAAATAGTTTCCACTTTTGTTCCATTTTTAAAACCAAGCTTTCTCATTTCAAATGAAGTTAGTGTATCAATCAACTAATCTCTAGAATAAGTAAAAAAAATTGCAACTTCCTTAATAGAAAATTCCTTTTCATTGTATGAATCAAGAAGAGTTCTGAGACCTTTCTTTACCACCCTAGGTTCTTTAACTTGTGCAACAAGACCTCTCATAGCACTTACCAGTTCATCAACCCTCTGCATGTAGGTTGTAATTATTTCATCTTTAGATAGTCACATGGTCTCAAATTGTGCCTTTAGATTCTACAACTTTTCTTGTTTAACCTTTTCATCTCCTTCATAAATACTTTCAAGCTTATCCCAAACTTCTTTAGTAGTCTTAAGATTCATAACTTTAACCAATTCAAAATTTAAATGACTATTTGTAATAATAAATTTTGCATTAGAATTTACCTCATGTGCCTTGATCTAATCACTTGTGCTTGGAACATTTGCAGGTGGAGTATATGTATTCTTATAAGCCTTCTCAATCTCATATCCCTGACATGCCAAATAACCTTCGATCTTTGTCTTCCAAAATGAATAATATATTCCATCAAATCTAGGGTAATCAATTTGCTTCACCATCCCAGATCTACCTTAAGTAGTTAAGATATTCTCCAAGGAACCTCACTCTGATACCAATTATTGAATGAACAAGACAACTGAGAGGGGCCCGGTGAATCAGTTGTAGCAAATTAAAACATCAAAACCCTCAACAATAATCAGATCCACATGCATTCATTAAACCCTTATTTTGTTAAAGTGATTAAACATGAAATGTAGATAACAAAAGCCAAAATAACAACACCATACACAAGATAACACCAGATTTATGTGGAAACCCCAATGATGGAAAAACCACGGTGAGGATTAGCTCACAATATAAGTAATAGAAAAACTGGTACAAGGGTTCACTACCAGAATAGGGCACATTGTCCAAAAAGGTTGATAGCCATGGCTCACTACCACAGAAACAAATACAAGAAGATAGAAGAGAAATGTTACACAGAGAACACTTTCTCAATGCAACAAGGAATCCACCACAATTCCTCCAACACTTTCGCAGCCTTGTATGAAAGATTTTGGACACCTTCAGCTCACTACCTTTAGGAATCCAAACACTTGAAATTCACACTACTTTGCTCAAATTCACATCACACACATACCTCACATCAATCTTGCATCTATCTTTCTTCTCTCTTACATCTCACAACATCACCACTCTTATTTATATCAACCTCAACCTTGAAAACCTTCTCCAATTTTGGTAACTATCTGTTACACATACAAATTCAAATTAGGTCGACACCTAAACATTCCTGTGGTGGATAGGAATGAAGGCAACCCATATAAATCCTTAATTAGGACCCAAATAGATCTTAACACATCTCAACACACATTCATAAGCCTTGCATGTAGTGTTAACACAAGGTCGGCCAATGCTCATGCTAAACACCATAATCATTAAGTACACACTTCCTTAAATCAATCTGTAACATTCAAACAGCAAAATTCACTTGAACACGATCTAGAATAAACCTCGAACCAGTTGAGATCTGTCAAACACTTCATCCAAATGTGCATCATATAAATACTTCAACTTAGAAAAACTGAAAAACCTTATTCACACATTGATGCATGAAACACACACTGTACAATACCAAATCAAGTAAAACCTTGAAATATAAAAGATACAAACAATATAAGAAACTTCCCAAATCCACACAACCTGAAGCCAAATTGTGGAGAAACATGGAGCAAATATATTTCTCCCAGGCCACTGAAAAATTAGTTCACACACTGGTGAAAATATCTCGCACTATACAATGATCTAAAAACCCAAGTTTTGAATATAACTATAGACACCTAAATTTGGACACTTAATTTATCCAAATTTATCCCCTTTCGTCTAAGCATCCCCTTATTTGCATTAATTAAGTAATATCACTATTATTTAATTAATATCCTTCTACCAAATTCCTAAGGTATTTAATTAATAAATAAATACCTTATCTCTTTAATCCTCCTTTTCATCAAAATGAATTAAATAAATATGACATTTATTTAATTCTTCATATCTCACATCCCTTTCTTAATCCTAATTCTTCTAATCTCATCATTAGGGATGTGCACATGCCTAATCCTTGATTATGATGTGTCACATCCTCCAACTTTTGCAAGTTGGCCTCTAATCTCTCTTAGCCACCTAACCCTCCTCTAATCCTTCATTAACTAGCCTAATCAACCTCTCAAGGAATTTTTAATTCCTTTTATCCTTTCAAAAAATATTAAATTCCTTTTTCTCTTCCCCATGTCATTTATGAAATGTGTCCTAAGTCAACCTTATTAAAGTTTTTCTCCTTTTAGAGAAGGCACTCCATTCCCCATGTGAATTTTTAATTCACATTTAATCCCCCAATGCATTCCAAAGAATTTTTAATTCTTTCTCTTATTCCCATGTGGATGTTTGAGAATTTTTACTTCCTCATATGTCCTCTCACCCACATGGGGACAAGGACATTCTTTATGAGGAGATCTTGTCCAAAATCCCAAGGTACTATGTAGTACCTCCATGTCATGTACTCTCCTTCCAACTCATTTCCACATCATCCTTGTCAAGCCTCTTCACATGCCATATGTCAAAATGTGAGGGCTTGTGAGTTATCAACTCACCATAGCCCTACATCTTGGCCATGTTGGTTTAATTTCAACCGTCCATTTCTTTAGAGAATTCCAAATTCTCTATAAATACCCCCTCTTTTCTCTCATTTTGGGGGAGATCATTTGTGCTAACCAAACTCTTGCAATTTTTTTTCTTGAGCCATACTTAGCCAAATACTTGCATTTGCATCCACTTTCACCTATTTTCCATCCATTTTACAATCCACACTTGCATCTTTTGCCATCCAAAGAGCATACACTACATCAACGATTGAAGGGCCAACCAAAGGACAACTCAACAAGGTAAAATATTCCATTTTGTTTTGTAAGTTAATTATTTTCCCAATCTTGAGGTGTAGGGTGTTTATATTTGTTGTTTGCACTCTTTTATTTGCTGCTCATATTCCAATGCTTATTTTTGCCCTATCACATTTCTGGCACGCCCAGTGGGCCCCACAAATGAGTCTGTATCTTTTACATTTTTTGTTTTTTCACTTTTTGCAGGTGCAGGTTGCAGACGGGCAGACCCAACCTGCAGAGGGGTGGACCCAACCATCCAGAAGCATACCTGCCCTCCACAGACTCCAAAAATTAACTTTTTGCAAATTTTTTATAGAGGGGTGGACCTACCCTCTAGACAGGCGGACCTGCCCTCCACGGACTCCAGAAACTGACTTTTTGCACATTTTTTTTATAGAGGGGCGAACCTGCCCTCCCGACAGGCGGACCTACCCTCTAGACAAGTGGACCTACCCTCCACAGACTCCAAAAACTAACCTTTTGCAAATTTTTCATGGACAGGTAGACCTGCCCTCCCGACAGGCGGACCTGCCCTCCAAACAGACGGACCTGACCTAGACAGTTTTTTCCATAAGGTAAAATTTTAGTTTTTAGCACCTTTTTTGGGCTATTTTAAGCATTTATAACCCCCTAACGCGTCTTGTTTGAGTCTGTGCAAGCATCTAAATGATATTTGGTGAGAAACAAGGATAAGATTCACTAACAATTTTCCTTGCAGGGTTAGTCATTTATCAACTATTTTATTTGTTGTCTTGCATAACTTAGGCACATAGTTTAACTAGTGGTGTCAATTAATCTTGTTTATTATGATTGTTGGTAAGCTATTTGACATATCCAATCCCCTTGTGCCATTTGGCGATCTTGGGTGAAGAGAAATCGTAGCTTACCAAGTCCTTTGAGTCACCCCGTTTTTTCTTTTCTTAGCGGGACCTACTTGGGGATTTCATCGCCCCAAGGGATGATTCCAACCACGCATACCAGTGGGGTATATAAAGGAGAGAGAGCTATATTTTTACCTCAATCCAACCACATTGTAATTGGTGAAGCATCGAGATGGCATGAAGAGTTGGTCAGAGCCTCTAGTATCTCGCTAAGGTTCCCGACTCACGCTTGGAATGGGTTGGTGTTCACGGTTTGGGCCTCATGTACCAAGCGTATATCAAGGACTCCTTAGCAACCATGTTCATCCTAGAATACAATACTTTATCAGCCATACCACTTTCTACTAATTTTAGGATCGTGTTGTCTGAATCGTCTTCTTTATGGAAAACTAGTAATTTTTTGTTCAACCATATCCTTTTGATTGATGTTTGTTGTGTTTTGAGTCCTCTTCCTTAGTTATCTTTCCAAAACTCAAGTTTAAACCTATTTAGGGGTGGATGTGACCCATCCAGGGGTGGACTTGACCTTTGAACCAACCTTTTTCAGCCTGTTTTAGCCAATTTTGGCCAACTTTTGTCTGACAGGTGGACCTACCCTCCCAACAGGCAGACCTGCCCTCCCGACAGACAGACCTACCCTCTAGGGGTAGACCTGACCCATCCTAGGGGCGGACCTGACCCTTGACCAATCGGATTTATCATCTGGTTCATCATTCTAGACACCTGTTTCATCGTTTCATGCACCTGTTTCATCATTTCAAACTTCGTTCTGCCATTTCGATCATTCATTTACTCATTTTGAGTGAATGGTCATCCATTTCACATCCTGTTTCATCATTCCAAACTCTCATTTTTCCATCGTGATCACTTGTTTCCTCATTCCAAGTAAACATTCATCCATTCTGAACCTCTATCTCCTCATTCCGAGAATCCTTTGTCCACTCTGAGTCATTGTTTACTCGTTCATGTGTTCTGAGCACTTGTTCACTCATTCTGAGTCTTCCTCCCCTTGTTCTGAGAGTCCATCCATTTTGAGCACTCATTCACCCATTTTGAGTCTTCCTCCCCTTGTTCTGATAATCCTTCATCCATTTTGAGTCATTGTTTACTTGTTTCAATTACTTGTTCATCTATTTCGAGCACTCGTTCACCCGTTCTGAGTCTTCCTCCCCTTATTCTGAGAATCCTTCGTCTATTCTCAATCACCGTTTACTTGTTCTGATTACTCGTTCATCCATTCTGAGCACTCATTCACTTGTTCTAAGTCTTCCTCCCCTCATTTTGAGATTCCTTCATCCATTTCGAGCACTCGTCCATCCATTCCAAGCATCCATTTCGTGCGCCCAAATAGCTTTTTTTTATCATTTTCACCCAAGGGCAGACATGCCCAGCCAAGGGCGGACCTGACCTTTTCCAAGGGCGGACCTGACCTTTTCCAGGGGTGAACCTGACCAACCACAGGCAGACCTACCCTCCAGGGGCAGACCTAACCCATCCAAGGGTGGACCTGACCTCTGAACTAGCCCTTGTAAGCTTGTTTTAGTCAATTTTGGCCAACTTTTTCTCCACAGGCAGACCTACCCCCTTGACAGGCGGACCTGCCCTCCCGACAGGCGAACCTGCCCTCTAGGGGTGGACTTGACCCATCCAAGGGTGGACTTGACATTTGAACCAGCCTTTTTTAGCCTGTTTTAGCTAATTTTGGCCAACTTTTGTCCGACAAGTGGACTTGCCCTCCCGACAGGCAGACCTGCCCTTTAGGGGCAGACCTGACCCATCCCAGGGGTAGACCTGACCCTTGACCAGTTGGATTTATCATCTGGTTCATCATTCTAGACACTAATTTCTTGCACCTCTTTCATCGTTTCGAACTCTCATTCTGCCATTTTGATCATTCATTTACTCATTGAGTGAATGGTCGTCTATTTCACATCTTGTTTCATCATTCCAAACTCTCATTCTACCATCATGATCATTCATTTCCTCGTTCTGAGTAAACATTCGTCCATTCTGAATCTCTATCTCCTCATTCTGAGAATCCTTCATCCATTCCTAGTCACTGTTTACTCGTTTTGATTACTCATTCATCCATTCCGAGCACTCATTCACTCATTCTGAGTCTTCCTACCCTCGTTCTGAGAGTCCTTCATCCATTTGGAGCACTCATTCACCCATTCTGAGTCTTCCTCCCCTTGTTCTGAGAATCCTTTGTCCATTTTGAGTCACTGTTTACTCATTTTGATTACTCGTTCATTCGTTCCGAGCACTCATTCACCCATTTCGAGTCTTCCTCCCCTCGTTCCAAGAATCCTTCGTCCATTTTGAGTCACCGTTTACTCGTTCTGATTACTTGTTCATCTGTTCTAAGCACTCGTTCACTCATTTTGAGATTCCATCCATTTCAAGCACTCGTCCATCCATTCCAAGCATCCATCTCCTCGTTTCGTGTGCCCAAATAGCTTTTTTATCATTTTTACCCAGGGACGAACCTGCCCAGCCAAGGGTGGACCTAACCTTTTCCAGGGGCAGACCTAACCTCTGAACTAGCCCTTGTAAGCCTGTTTTAGTCAATTTTGGCCAACTTTTGCTCCACAGGTAATCCTGCCCTCTCGACAAGCAAACCTACCCTTCCAAACAGGTGGACCTACCCTCCAGGGGCTAACTTGACCCATCCAGGAGTGGACTTGACCTTTGAACCAACATTTTTCAACCTGTTTTAGTCAATTTTGGCCAACTTTTTCTCCACAAGTGGACCTACCCTCTCGACAGGTGGACCTTCCCTCCAAGAGCAGACCTGACTCATCCAAGGGCAGAGCTAACCTCTAAACCAACCCTTTTCAACTTGTATTAGCCAATTTTGACCAGATTTTGTCTGACAAGTGGACCCGCCCTCTGCAGGGGGACCTACCCTCCAGGGCGGACCTGACCCATCCCAGGGGTGGACCTAACCCATCCCAGGGGCAGACCTGACCCTTGATCAATTAGTTTTATCATCTGTTTCGTCATTCCACCCTTCGTTCAATCGTTTCAAGCACTCGTTTTCCCGTCATCAACACTTTTATGTAAGTCATTGTTTCATCACAAAAATCACATAAGTGCTACTTGGAACATCATTAAATTCCATATTCATCATCAAATCATCCATCCCCATAACCTAGACTTCGTTTCGAGAGTTTTGATTTTTATGTCGAAACTTTCGAAGGCCATAACTTTTGACTCGGGTGTCCATTTGAGCTAAAATTTTATGGGTGGTTGGGTTATGAGGTGGCATATGCATTTCCAATGGACCTTGAGTCGGTTGGACCCCATTTTGTCATATTTTTGGGGCCTCAAACTTTCATCTTAACCCTCAAAATTGCAATTTAGTGTTTTTTTTCAATTTTTGAAAAATCATTTTTGTTTATAACTCATAATGCATGTCTCAAATTTGGGATGTTAGTTGGCAATTCATCCTATCTTAGTTTTGGGTATTTCTTGGGAAAAAATTGAACTTTCAAAAGTATGTCCGTGAAGTTTCCTAAAATGGCAAAATTTGACAATTTTTGAAAATTGTCAAATCTGGAAAAATCTGATTGTCAACACCTTACATCCTTTAAACCCCAGAAATTAGTGTAGAATCAATCCCATCACATCCTCCAATCATTCTAGTCTTCATTCCAATCCTAATCTAAGCTTTAATCTAATCCTGATCTGAGCTTAACCAAAACCCTAATATGAGCTTTAGTCCATCTGCAATCAAGATCTTTGGATATCGAAACAAATCTTAAGATCCTTCTCTCCATCCTCTTCAATTTCATCCTATTCATCCTTTCATCCATTCCAAGATTCATTCTCCCAATCTGAGTATTCGTTCATTCATTCTAATCAATCGTTTACTTGCTCCAATCTTTCATCTATCCATTTCAAACATTTGTTCGCTCTTTTTTTATCATTCATTTACTCATTCTATGAAAACATTCATCTATTTTGAACCTTTTTCTATCATTGCAAACTCTCCTTCTGAGTAAACATTCATCCATTTCACACCTTTTTCAATCATTTTGAACTCTCGTTCTATCGTTTCAGTCATTTGTTTACTCGAAATCCATTTCAAACCTCCTTCATTCATTTCAAACTCTCGTTCAACAATCCTGATCAATTGAGTGATCTTTCATCTATTCCAAACCTTCATCTTCTCGTTCTGAGAATATTTCATCCATTGTAAGTAGTTGTTTACTAGTTCTGAGTAGCCATTCATTTGTTCTGATCAATCGTTTCTCCATTTCTATCATCCATTTCTCTAATCAAATCATCGTTTTCCCCATCCAAATCCCTTGAACTTTGTCTCGGTTTATTATCCAAATTGACCAAAGTGTCTGATCTGATTGTCATCATCAACATCTGCTTAAGATTGTCATATGTCCTAAGTTAATCAATATCGTCGGCCCAATCAATCCATTTTCAATCTCAAAGTGGATTTGGTGCCGCAATCGTCCCTTTATCCTTTAATTCGATTAATCAACATCCTAAGTCACCTGGGGTAATCTTTGAATGGGGTTTAAAGTCCCTTTCGTCATCCTATCCAATCCATCATCAGTTCATCTTATCAATCATCGATCTATCCTATCCAATCCAATCCAATAGTATCCTTATCCAATCACATTCAACCCAATCAATCTACTTCCATCTCGAAGCAGATTCGGTGTCGAGGTCATCCTTTGGTAATCAAATCCGATCATCATAATCAATCCCATTGCATCATCTAATCATCCTAATCTGAGCTTTAATCCAATCTCGATCTAAGCTTAACCTAAAATCCCGATTTGAGCTTTAGTCCATTCCCATCCAAAATTGTTGATCCATCCTCTTTACCCTTTCATCATCATGAATCCTTATCCTTCATGAATAGTGGTCAAGGGAAACCCTAATTACATCAACGACAATAACAAAATTCTTGTCGATCAAGAAGTATACGACATATATCCCCTTGACACTATCATTTCTAGTAAGCTTTCTCCACCCGCTTTCCAAAATCCAATCACCCCATCGAGTTATCTCGTTATGTCTTCATCTATGCCTAATCACGCTCCTTATGCTACCTTTGACAAGGGATATCCATCATATCCATCATATCCTTCATCTACATCATCCTCTTATCCTAGTCTATCATCACAATACCCCTATCTTGATCCCCCGTCCACATCCTCTTATCTCAATCCTTCATCCACATATACCCACTACCCTAATCTTCCATACCAATCTGCTCACCCTAATCCAACATTCACACCTTCCTGTCCTAATCCAACATCCACACCAACTCACCCTAATCTAACATCTACATCTTCTTATCCTAATCCGACATCCACATTTCCCTATCTCGATCCGCCACCTCAATCTTCCCATCCTAATCGACCCTCCGCATCCTTGTGTCCTAATTCACCATTCCAATAACCCTATCTTAACCTTTCATCTAATCTTAATCCCCCATATATTCCCAGCCCTGGATCCAATCTCATTCCTCCATCCAATCCTAATCCTCCATCTAATACCAGTCCTATATCCAATTTCATTCCTCCATCTAATCCTAGTCCACCGATCCGTCATCCTTCATCCATTCCTACCTTGCCATCTCAGCCTAAAGTATTCAAGTTTCTCACTCCAGAAGTTCTTTGAGGACTTATAACAAAGAAAACATCCCCCACTCCACACATTGTAGTCGTGGAACCATGCCATCCCAACCCATCATCCATGGTCGTTAGTGAGGATACCCTTCTCCATCCAACACCTATCATTGATGATACCACCCCTAGCACCACTCAAACTGTAAAAACCATCACATCCTCTGAATCCACTGAGCCCCCATCTCGTACCATCACATCTACCGAATCCATTGAACACCCACCTCCTACTTTGAGAGTCGTCGAACCCATCAACGACAACCAAATCCAATCCACTTCTTCCACTCCTAGTATCCATTCCAATGAATGTTTTGAATCCTCCATCCTTCCATCTTCCCCACTTGAAGAGTCCCACCAAGACTCCATTATCATGCCTCCTACACATGATGAGTCATGCCAAGAGCCTGATCCAAAGCATGCCAATATATCCCCTTCTCCAGATCAAGATCCTACCATCCCATCTAGTCTACCTCAAGATCACAGTCCCCCATCTATTCCATCCCATGATCCTCTTTTCATTCAAGATTCCACCACTCCATCTCCATCTCCATTGCATGAGCCTGCTACCACAAATCTAGATCCTATCATATCCCCTACTCCCTCTCTTGATACCACCCATCCAAATGCTGCTATCCCATCATCTCCTTCTCATGATCTCCCATCATCGCCTAAAAATGTTATCCCCACACCACTTGCATATCCCCTTGGTACTCTCACATTCTTCCATGGTGGCCTCCTTGCAGAAGAAAAACATAGTGTATATACCACCCATCATCCTCCACCTAATAATGGACTCACATCATGTTTTCAAAATAACAAAAATCTTATCATGGGTCGAATGCTCAAGAACATGAACTATCAAGGAAAAGGTCTAGGCCTTCATGAGCAAGGTATTTTAGAGCCCATGTCCAAGTCAAAGAATAAATTTTCATGCAAGGTCTTGGACCTAGTCCCCAAGACTCACAATCTAAAGATGTTGGTACAACCTCTAGACGTCCTCAATGAGCCTTTTCCAAAAGAAATGTTGGCTCTTCCCATCGCTCCACCAAATCATATGTTGCCATCCCTCCTCTATCGTATCACCTCAAAACAACTGTCCATATTCCTCCTTCATCTGCTCCATCCATTTTGGGTCCTTACATCCCTCCATCCACCATATCCCATCCTTCATTTACTCCATCCATCTTGGGTTCTTATGTCCCTCCACCCAATCCATCTGCTTTGGGTCTGTATATCCCAAAATCATCTCCTCCATCTCATCCTTTCATCCATCCAACACCTATCCATGTCATCCATCATAAACATCCCTCTCACATGTCCCCTAATCAGGATCAACAAAGGCACATACCTACACATTCTCCATCTACACGTAGTCCTCATAATCCTACCTCCATCACTCCACATCATCCATCTCCTCACACCCATCCCATTGCTAGTAAAATCACTTTGGATGCCAAAGCAAAAGTGCCTAAATCTAAAGATCCACATGAACCTAAACGACATGTTGAAGAAAAGAAAAATAAAATCCAAAATCAAAATCAAATCTGTAGCTCACAAAGGTCCACTAAAGAAAAGATCAAAACCATGTGGATCCCAAAGAAAAAAGATGCAATGCCATTAAATGAAAAATCTGTAAGAACATCCAAAGTTGCTAATCCAAAAGCTAATCATCCACCCTCTCCTAAATCTATTTTGGGTCCCTATGTCTTGAAATTCACTATTCCATCTCCTCCATTATCCCCACATTCTCCATCCATTAATCCTCTTATCTTTTCACATCCACCACCACATATGCCAATGTTGGTCCTGAACACATCTCCCCATCACATATCCACCCCATCATTCCACCCATACACTTTCCAACATCCCAGCCATTATTCCATGTATCTCCCCCATCAAATTCCTCTAATTCATCCTCTTGCATAATCCATTTATCCTAATAAGATTGTACCAACATCCAATAGTCGATTCGAACATAGGCTCTTAATACCTCTTATAGAACTTGATGCTTGAGTCCTTCATCCATATCCTTATGGCGTATCTTCTAAATCCCCTTATCCACATCCCTATCCTTATCCATTTTCATCCCCCTGCTATCCAAAAAATCCAAAAAAATTAGAAAGATTAAAAAAAATAGTAAATAGTAAAGAGAAATAATCCGTCCAATGGTGAAAACTTGGAAAAAAAACACCTTGGATAAGTACCATGATGAAAACCTAGCAAACAGGCGTCATGCATAAATCCCCATCTGCACTTGGGGGCAGCTCCCTGATATGCATTCCCTCCATCCACTATGCTTCCTATTATGCTTCCAGCTATGCACCCATCTTCCTCCTATACATACTCTTCATTCATCCCCTCCATCCTACCTATCTTAAACATCTTGATTGGTATATCTCATTTATCCCAATCCTTCCATCCTCCTTGTGATCTTGATAATGATAGGGGAAAACATATAAACATGCTTTAGACACCTCTTAGCATACATTCCCCTCATCCACACACTATACTACTCCTCATTCGCACTTGTCTACCTTCATTATCCACCCATCATGCTACCCTCAATCTCCCTTCCTTATCATGCATCCTATCTTCATCCATCTTACTCCTTTATTTGCTTATCCTTCTCTATTGCATCCTCCATTCCTCCTCGCACATGACATATCTAGAGTGGGGGCATCTATCTTCCTTTGTGATATAGTCCTTGGAGACATCATTTATTCCATCAAAGCAATCCCTTCCGTTTCCCTATCCTCATCCCCTTATCGTTATATCCATATCCCCATCCTTATCTTCCTATCCTTCCATCATAACATCTCTTTTCATCTATCCATTTGGTAACATTTTCCTCATCCAAATCCTTATCCCTCTATCCAATCCCTCCAAAAAATCCCTTTCCTCCCCCATCCTCTATCCTCATCCCATTTCATAATCCCTTGTCATTGGTATCTATCTATAGGCTACTCCCCACCCAATCCAATGCGATCTATCTTATTATCATCACTTTTTCTTCTTTTGCACCTCTTTTCAATCTCCTCTCCCTTTTCATCCCTCATCTCTCCATCATATCATTCTCCCAATTCATCTTTTGATGACTTGGATAACTATCCCATCCCTGAGCTTCATGATCACCATCATCCAATCTAATATAACAGGTCTGTCTTGTCTCATCCTATCGGTCCCATCATTTTATCCGCTTGTCATGGTTATCTCATCATCCTTTTATCCATCATTTGTCTTTGACCTTTGGTTGAACTACGTTGCCCCTGTACTTTCACATAGGCAAGGTTGATCATTTGATTCCCCCCCGGGGCTCCTTTATTGCCTATCATCAGCATTTTTGCTCTTGTCTGTTTGGTCTTTGTCATCTATCATCGTTCTTCATCATCCTCTTTCTGCTTTTATCCATGGTCAGTCGTCAGCCTTTTATCAAACTATGAGGGCTCTGCGCTTTCACGTAGGCAAGGCTAATCTTTGATTAGCCCCCGAGCCCCTAGGCCTTTATGGTATGTCAGTCTCCTATCTTGTGTCATGTCTCTTGTGTCGTGTCATCAAGCTATGCCCTTATCTAGCTGGTTCTTACCAAACAAGATCCACTTGTATCATCAGATCCAATCGGTTCTGAATATCATGCGTCATATTAGTCTTTTAGTTTAGTATCCATCATTGGTCTCAATAGGATGCATCCTTCCTAACAGACCTCATCAATCCCATCTATCCCCTTGATCCTATGGCAAAGGACGTTCAAAATTGATTGTGATATTTTGATGCTTTTGACTTTTGTTTATCATTTGAGCTCCCTATCATCACTTGTCATGGTTGTCTTGATCCATCATATCATAGTGTGTTGTGACTAGTCAACATAGGGGTGTATCTTGATCTTTTCTTTATTGTTGTCTTCTCAATTGTCCCACATAGTACCCACCAAGATCACTGAGGTCTTGTGTTATGCGGGGGCATCCTTGTGTGCTTGTGGTTAGCCCAATACCTGGCTCGACCAAGGTCATCGCGACTTTGGGGTGTTGGGATAGCCTTCTTGTTTGATGTGTTTGTTTCATGCATTAGACACTAATCTGCCTTGGTCCTTTATACCTTGGTGTATCGTGTCTTCTACTATAAAAAAATTAGTGCTCCTAACGATGGAAAATTGCATTAGGATTGCATCTCATTTTTTTCATTCCATCATCTTCCTCATATCCCATTTGCATCATCTCCTCCATTTCGAGAGCCCACCTGTGTTCTCTTGAACCCACATGTCCTCTTGAGGGGGCATCCTTCATCCCTAATTTTCATCATCTTTTTCCCTTCCTAGTCATTCCTTTGAATGACTGGGGCATCTTTTCCAATCTAACCATCTTCTTCTGGGTTCTATGTTTTAATATTCTTTGAAATGATGCTATTTTGTAACACCATCTCAAAGAGGGGCAAAATGTAGACACCTAAATTTGGACACTTAATTTATCCAAATTTATCCCATTTTGTCTAAACATCCCCTTATTTGCATTAATTAAGTAATATCGTTATTATTTAATTAATATTCTTAATTATGCCAAATCCCTAAGGTATTTAATTAATTAATAAATACCTTATCTCTTTAATCCTCCTTTTCATCAAATAAATTAAATAAATATGACATTTATTTAATTCTTCACATGTCACATCCCTTTTTTAATCCTAGTTATTCTTCTAATCTCATCATTAGGGATGTGCACATGCCTAATCCTTGATTATGATGTGTCACATCCTCCAAATTTTGCAAGTTGGCCTCTAATCTCTCTTAACCACCTAACCCTCCTCTAATCCTTCATTAACTAGCCTAATAAACCTCTCAAGAAATTTTTAATTCCTTTTATCCTTCCGAGGAATATTAAATTCTTTTTTTCTCTTTCCCATGTCATTTATGTAATGTGTCATAAGTCAACCTTATTAAATGTTTTCTCCTTTTGGAGAAGGCACTCCATTCCCCATGTGAATTTTTAATTCACATTTAATCCTCAAATGCATTCCAAATAATTTTTAATTCTTTCTCTTATTCCCATGTGGATGTTTGATAAATTTTTAATTCCTCATATGTCCTCTCACCCACATGGGGACAAGGACATCCTTTATGAAGAGATCTTGTCCAAAATCTCAAGGTACTATGTAAGACCTCCATGTCATGTACTCTCCTTCCAACTCATTTCCACATCATCCTTGTCAAGCCTCTTCACATGCCACATGTCAAGATGTGAGGGCTTGTGAGTTCTCAACTCACCATAGCCCTACATTTTGGCCATGTTGGTTTAATCTCAACCATCCATTTCTCTAGAGAATTCCAAATTCTCTATAAATACCCCCTCTTTTATCTCATTTTGGGGGAGATCATTTGTGCTAACCAAACTCGTACAAATTTTTCTCTTGAGCCATACTTGGACAAATACTTGCATTTGCATCCACTTTCACCCATTTTCCATCCATTTTACAATCCACATTTGCATCTTTTGCCATCCAAGGAGCATACACTACATCAACGATCAAAGGGACAACCAAATGACAACTCAACAAGGTAAAATGTTCCATTTTGTTTTGTAAGTTAATCATTTTCCCAATCTTGAGGTGTAGGGTGTTTATATTTGTTGTTTGCACTCTTTTGTTTGTTGCTCATATTCCAACACTTATTTTTGCCCTATCACAATAACAACCTCTGACAACCATGAACAACATATCAAATCCGCATAGGCATAGCCTCAACATAGAAGAAACATAGAGCATAATACAAGAGCACATTTTGAACATTTGCACAACACTGTTTCTCTATTTATCAAATTTTATCAAGAGCACTTGGAAACCAAGTACTAGAGACATCATCTTAGCTCATTACTTCATTCCAACTCATCTTAAGACACTGCAACAAAAGGATAGCTCCATGTACTCACAACACTTCCTTAATATCTCAACTACACATGCACAAACTGCAACAACCTATTTTCCTCTTTTTCATAATTTTCTCAATATACTCGACATTTCCATCATGCAAAAAACTTCATCAACACATAGTTGACATCAATGACAACACTAGTCAGTAGACTTCCTATTAACATCAATGACAACACCTCCATACATGCAACAATGATATGTACAAAATCTTAAAAAATCATATGGTTTCAAGAAAATAAACACAAAAATAATATAACATGAACTAGTGATTTAAGTAGGAAAAACCCTTTTAAGAGATAAACCATACACTCCAAAGCAACTCAATGTATTATTTGGTGTAGGTGCACCCAAGCACAAAGAAGAATGTAAATGAAGGTCAACACGTCAAATCTAGGTATTGAGGTCTTGAGGCATTAGATATAGTATATTTACATTAAATAAGGTCTTGTGAGACCATTCACAATGTAATAGGTTGATTTTTGAGTCATTTGTGTTTAGGAGTCAAAAGTTGCACAAAAATGTAAATGTTGTCAAAGCAAGATTTTGCAAAAATGCAACTTTTAGAAGTTGAAAGGTCATAGGAATTTGAAAAGCAGTTAGAGATGTTTGAGTGGTTAGATTTTAATGTAATATGTATAAAAAGCCTCTCCATGGCTTGAGTATTGGTTGTTGATTGTTGTGTAGAAGATTTCCAATAAAAATACAATGTTTCTTCTGCAATTTTTTTATGTTTCTAAACTCTTCAACTACTATACGATCGCATACAAACTGTGATTGCTTTGAAATTCATAGCATATTATAGAGGCATGTTTTAACTTTCATTTGTATCCATTTTGAGGGTCTAATATCAAGTTTTGAGGGAGATTTCTTTCATTTTTTGAAACTGCTTGTAATTGGCCAGTGAGGGCTCTGATTGAAGATTAAATAATGAATTAATCCATTCCACCTACTGTCATGGCCTGTTTCTTGGTGGAATGGAATGTTACATGGTAGGGTAGGTTTTCACATGTTTAAGACTGAAATGGAAGTGAGTTGTTAGTTTTGGGGTGATGCCGTAGGGTTGAGCAATGTGATTTTCCTTGTGAAAAATTTGGTGTTGTGATAGGGTTTTGGTGAAATGTTGATAGAATTGATCTTGTGAAGGATTTTTGAGTCTATACAGACCTATTTGAATTTGTTGGATGCACTGGTCATGTTTTATAAGCCCAGAATATAGGAGTTTCAATAAACCCTAGGTATCTTGCATGTAGAGTGAGGGTTTCAAGGATCAATGTTCTAGAAGTCTTGTATCTATGAAGTGATGATGGATTTTTTTTTTTTGGGGCACAATTTAACTCTATCAAGTGAGTTCTGATGAAAACTTGGTGATTAGGAGGCACTTCCTTTGGAAAATAGGGCTAATTGAGTAGCCTAAAACAGGGACAGTCTAAAGGTTTTCAACTTTGTCACAAAGAAACCTTATAAGATCTATTAGTATGTTGTGTTGGGTCATGAATTGAGTCTCAGAAGGTGTCAAAAATGTATATGTACGGCCTTCTCTAAAAGATATTGTGAGGAGATACTTTGTGAGGGCTACAAGCCTCTAGTTGTGAGTTTTGAGAAAAGGGAAGAAAGACAGTGTTGTAAGAGTTGTTTCCTGATTGAGTTTGATCTTTTGTGTTGGTTTGGGAGTGTCCACCACCTTGGTTGCTATCATTATTCAATAATAGAAATTTAAAATACACTTTCAAACCCTAATCCTTTATAGAAGTATCACCAACCAAATATCTAGAGTAATTTAAGCAACATCTCACCACCTACAAGACTAACTATCAAAACCCTCATCTTAGGCACCTAATAAATAGGAGATACAATATATGAAACCATCAAATGACAATTAGAAAACCATAAGCTAAAACCACAAAAGATGTGGCATCCAATCCCCTAGTTAGAAACCTATCCAAAACCCAAGATGAGTCCAAAGGTAAAAAATAGCATATCCCATTCACTTGTCATAAACTCATCATAATCCATTCACCAACTCATGCATTATATTTAGGCTTCATTATCTCCATCAAAGACACCTTATGACCCATCACAAAACACATCATAAGATGGTCAACAAGTGTGACTCTCTTTTATAGCTCTTTTATGTGACATATTTTTATACCCAACTTCTAAAGGCCATAACTTTTGATCCAAGATATTGTTGGAGCCCCTTTTTAAAAATTTAGAGCTCAAAAATATCTATGTATTGGGCATTTTTAAAAATGATTTCAAACAATCCAAAATTTTATTTTGGCCAAAAACCAACTCTATAGCCTAAAAACTAAGTTTTTTTGTTTAATAGTCTAAAAACTACATTATTTATATTTTAACATTAGAAGCAAGGTTGAGACATATTCCCTTATAGTTTGTCCTTCATGCAACTTCTCGACTTGGCACAAATCAATGAATGCTACATACTTTAAGATGTATTATCATTTAGGATTTACTCATACCTCAAAGAAAGGAAAAAATGTAATGGTAAAACATGCAAGCTCATGCATGTACATGATGACAAATGGTGTAATATTACATGAAGTTAGGCCCATTTATCTAGCTTTTATCTACAAATATCTATAACTGCAGTTGTATCTTGTTGCTATGTGTGTGTATATATGTTTGGCCTATCTTTCTAATTGTCACTCTTATCTATGCACTAATCCCTAGATAGCAACTATCCATTCTAATCTAGACTTTCATTTATCTTAGGACAAATTTGTAGTCACGAGGATGACCCTATGAGAATGAACATGTCTAGCCCAATATCATTTTTGGTTGATTAGTACCCTTTACCTTTCCATCAAAGATTCGTTTTTGTAACATGATGTCATGTGCTAGTATTTAAAGACATTTTACTTGCATTCATTTATCATATCTCTCAAACACAAGAATCATCTAGAGATATCTCTTTATTGTCATCCTAAGCAAAAGAATAGTAAAACCTTTAGATTTAGAGCTTAAAAAGAAATAAAGAATTTGCATCTTACCCCTGCCTATTATTTTCCATCTAGTTTATATTCAAGATTTGATCAAGGCAAAGTGTCCTCATAACTCAATCTTGCAATAACCTTTCAAAGGAATTTATCAATACCAACAACCAACAAATATCAAAAGAGAGATCAAATAATGATGCATCAAATCGCATAAAAGACAAAAGTCAAAGAACATCAAAAGATTGGTTCACTACTAGAGAATGAGTTCATGATTACTATTCTCTACCAAATTGGTGAAGTTGACCTAACACAAGAAAAAGTTTAATATTTTGATTATGATTTGTCCAAACCAATCTCAAAACCCAAAGACACAGATTTCAACATCATACCAAATTGCCATTCATTCTTAAATCATAATTTAGCTAAACATGCTTGTCCCTCTCATTTGTTTTCTAGATCCATTTAACACCAACAAAAAATAAATATTTTCTCTAGATTAATATATATTCATTTATTTGTTTATTTGTGCTGTGAAGACAGTAACATTTCAAAGCTTAATGCAATTGTATGTGAAGTGCCCTTAATAAGTAAACAACAATCCCTATTGATAAGTAAACAACAATCCCTCATGAAACATGGGTCAATGAGTTTGACTTGAAACTACACGGTTGAATCCTGATAGCAATATCATAACAATCCCTATTTCTCACAGAAATTACTAAACATTTACAAATTGGCAAGCTTAAACAAAACCCATTACAACTATAGTGGAAACATCCTGAGCCAGGCGGGACTTCATCCATGACTTTCTCCTCTCTGAGCACGAGCTTTATATTCAGGGGCAGAAACACTAAAATGGAGTACATTACATACTAAACTCTGCACTAAATAATACATACTTGATACTAATACTTCTGAGAGAATTCAAAAAGAGAGATCTGATCCATATTGCCAAAGTATTCTAAGTTGCCCATGTAAAGTATACATGTTCAGGGGAACCCAAACTATGTCTTCTCAAAGCCATCCAATATAACATATGCATTTATACTTGAATGGCGCCATCCAGTTCATGACTGAAATCTCCTTGCTTACATAATACAGTCCTCTGCTGGATGAGAGAATCCCCACAAAACTCTTCGAAGCCATCTCCATGAAAAACAAGGCAGCTCCTAAAACATTTGCTCTTTGAAAATTGTGTGGTAGAATAGAAAATCTATGTGCTGTTTAAAGAGAGGAAAGGTCGGATCTATTAAGGATCCAAATAGCATATCCTAAAGCGAACTCCACCATGTAGAGGCCCACCTGGTTCTGCTTTTATAATTTTGGCTGTGAAGAGAAACTTTTTTGCATTTTAAACAGTTTCCCATTTAAGCAGCTTCCAATCCCCAGGATTTTGTATCTCGACCTGTCGTTTTTGTTAAAACAGTGATAAATTTATTTGGAATAGGTGAAATTACTTCATAGTTGAGGGAGTTTGGGACATGTACTTATATATCTGAATTATAAATTTAAATTAATTTAATCTGTTAGGATTAGATGCATCACTCATTTTACAAAATTTAAGTTTTGCAAATTGTATTTAATTATATTGATTATAAATAGTGTATAATTTCTAAATATTATGGAGTGGGTAAAATAGGACACACATATATGAGGGTGGAGTTGTGACATAAATATTGAAGGTCTTCGTGGAGTGTCTAGATTTAGGAAAGTGGCCAATTTGATCATTATGACAAAATTTATGACATCTAAGGGTAAGGTCCCATGGAGGGGGTTTCCTTAAAAATCTCAACGCATGCTGCTTAGCTTTTTTAGAAATATTTTAAAATTCTTGGTCTCATGGATTTAATCTAGCAATTTTGCTTAAAATTTTAAACTCCAAAATTTAAGGAATGAACTGTAGTGCTTTGATAAAAAATAATAAGTAAATGAAAGTCACTTTTATTTTCTAATAAGAATTTAAAATTTTATATGAGAGACAAGTGGGATAAAAAAACTCCTAAGTTGTAGGGGCAATTTCTAGCCACACCCCAATTTCACCAGCTGAAATATTCATTTGTAAAAGGTAGGGGCTCCTATTTTTTTCTGGAAAAGATTCCAATTAATCTCGTAGCACAATTTTTTTTCCCATGGGACCTCCTGCTCCATGAAAGTAGAAGCCCAAGCCCCCCCCCCCCCTAATGGGACCATACAATAAGAGAGGTGTAAGATTTGTAAGAGGAGTTATTTAACCCTTGGGAAAGTTGTTTATGTTGATTCAAATAGGTTCATTAAGGCTCATCCCCAACAAGGGCTTGTGTTGAAATTGACATTTCCAAAGATTTGAAGGAAACTATTGATATATAAACTAGTCAATGTGTTATACACAACATATCCTTTATCTCAACTTGCCAAATATTTGTTTCAAGTGTCAATCTTCTTATCACAAGATCAAAAATTGTACTCTAGTTACCCCTCATAATAACCCCTCCTTGGCTTGATACTAAGGCCTCTCTTCCTAGAAAAAAGGGGTTTGGACAACAATGATGTGGGTCATGGAGGAGTTGTCACATTTCTCTCTCCTAAAAGGCAACCACATTTAGTTAACCACAAATGTGACCCATGAGCAAGGTGTTATAGGTCCTTTTCAACATTTACAATCATTCATTTATATTTATTAATGTTTATGCCTCCAAAGATGTTAAAATTTTTCTCTCTAATGTTGGATTGTTGATTCAATTACTACCACCACTTGTGTTTTTTGCAAAGACGTAAATATGGTTGAGATGACTTATGACAAATATGGTACTTTGCTGATGAGATGGATAGTTGGAGAATGAGAGGCATGGTACTATATGTGCAATAAATTGGGTCTTTTTTATCCCAAAATTGAGCATCACCATATTCATTTCTATTGATTTGCATAAATTAATTTTAGGGATAACCTTAAGAAAGTGTATAAATGACTTGATTATGTTATCATTTTAGTGCAATATTTTTCTCCTTTGTTAGTTGTTTCCCCTTGCTAATGGACTCCTTGCCAAATATTCTCATTTTTGATCATTTTCTCATAAGGTAGTGTATTGAATGGTAGTTTACCAAATCCAAGGTGAGCAAGACAATTTTTAAATTTTTTTTTTGGTGAATTATCAACCATGTTGACCCATCTATGACATATTTAGAAATTTGAACCTCAGCCTACTTGGTGGACAAGATGCATCGACTAGTTGAATTGTACTATTGAATGTACCTCCTACTTTCTTCATATTTATGGGTACCGAGTAGTGCATTTTCATCACTACTTTAACAAGGCTACCACATTGAAGCTTTTTTAAGACACCACCACCTTGGAAGCTCAACCCTTTGATCCTAAATTGTAGGTGTATGTTTCCAAGCTCCACAAATAAAATAAAATTATAAATAATCTCACAAACATAGGAGCTCAAATTAAATCTCACCTCCATTGGCTTAAGGTCAGTGAAAAAGCTTATAAATAATTCTTATGAGCAAGTTTTCATAGCTCATTTTACCTCCCTTGAATGAGAAGCTTCTTTGTAGCAATGCCTTAGGGTTTTCCTAGTTCTCCCCTTCTTAGTGAACCTTTTGAGACTTGGCTTCTCACTACTTTTGATCTTCATGAGGTTTATTTTTCAATGGCCAATAATAAGGCCCTTAGTTGTGATGGTTTTTCTTATAAATTTTATAATGCTCTTTGTAAATGAGTTAAATGGGATCTTCATAAAGTTTATTTGGAATCTTTTTATTCCAATACTCTAGGTAAGTTGTTTAATAAAAATAAATTTAAATGCATATCTAAACCATGATATTTGGAAGACATTTTTAATTGGAGATCAATTGTCTTTCTCAATGTCTCCTACTAAATTATTATCAAGGCTCTTGCTCTAAAGTTGTACCACCATTTTCCTCAAATTGTGCATCCTAAGAAAATTAGTTTCATATGATTCAAATGCATTTTAAATAGCATCATTGGGCCCAACAATCACACCAATAGGTTGTCTTCATGAAGATTGATTTTTCAAAATCCTATGACCATATTGAGTGGCTTTTCATCCTTGTCATGCTTCAAGCCTTAGGCTATGACCCTCAATTTGTGCACTTAGTAAAAAAAATTGTTGATGCATGTACTTACCTTGCCATGGAATTTTTTGATCATCCAAAAACTTTTTCCTTTGGCTCTTTCCATTTATATCCTTGTTTCCAAAATCCTATAATATCTCTTACCTGATGTTGTCTCCTAGAACTTGGTCAAATGGATCTTTGTGCAAAATTTTACAACTCAAAGCTAGTGAATGGGAATTTTCCAAATGACTCTTATTTATGCTTATAAAGGAATAAAGAAATCTCAAACAAGATTTTTAATGCTTATATATTTATTATAAAGCCTTTGGTTCAAGTATTTAATGGGAGAAAAATGAATGTCATAGGCAGGCTTTCTCTCCTAAACGTACTTGGTTTAATTTCTATGGGTAAAAGTGGATTCATCATGGATAAATTTATACGTGTTTCTTGGCATTCTATTTTCCTTTCAAACCTCCCCATCCATGTTGTAGAAGTAATCCATTTCCAAAATCAAAACTAAACTAGACTATTAGATTATTGTACCTAGGTGTGTTATAAAGTTTTTGGTTGCCACACATGTCTATTATTCTTCCATTTGGGTCCCATGTAAGGACTCCTACATGAAACTTGAAAATATTCTTAGAGACTTTCTTAGGCTTTGGATAATAATAATAGAGGGTTTTCATCATGTGGCTTGGGGTTTTTTCCCTCCCACATGATTTTGGAGGATTGGAACTATTTTATGATCAATTTCAAGGATTAACATTATGTGAAAATAGATTATCAAAGTACTAGAAGGTTATGAGGCCTAGAATATTTTACTGCACCATTGTCTTTATTCTAGCACTCAATATAGGTAGCAAACCTAGAAGGGTCTTAGTTTCCATACTCTTCTTATTGATATTTAACTTGTAATTTTTTTGTGGTTCTAGCTTGTTGTTCTATTTTTTAGTTCTTTCTAGTCGTCATTCATTAAGCTAGGGCCTCTTAAAAATTTATTTAGGATTCTACTAAGGTTTAAAACCCTAACAATTCATTCACCCTTGTTTTTATTTTAATTACTTATTGGCTTGTATCACTTGGTATCTAGTTTTATTAGTTACAATTTATGTCCTTTTAAGTCATGCATTTACCATCCCCATGTTCCTTGGATCCAGTTATCCTATCACCTCTAATTTTCCAATGGTCGCTTTATGCCTTTCAAATATTTCATTCAAAAAGTCCTAAGTCCTAATTCTAAGGTTAAATTTTAAGTCATGATTCATTGTTACCTAGCCATGACCCTCTTTTAAGTAACATCTTTGTACATGTGCCTTAAAAATTGCCTTAAGTTACTTGCGAGTCAAGTCAAAAAGTTGACAAATTGAAAAGATGAAAAAGTGTGGGTGGGTTATCAAAATTGGATTGATGAACCACTAGAGGACCTATTTCTAATTCATTTAATTAGGAAATAAGATGCACACAAATAATTGACTTACAATCCTTAGGTAAGTCAACTCAAGGTATGAATCTACAAATTTCCTTATGATTGAAGGATGGGGGTTAGGTTCACCAAGCACTTTTGGGAGAAAAACTAAAAATAGTAAACTAACCCAATTATACCAAATTAAACTTAAAACAACAATATTAAACTCAAAATAAGGAAAACCAAAAATTGAATTACAGATCTAAAAAGGGCAGAACTATGTTTACCAGTCACCAAAAGTGAGTTTATGAAGGTTGATTGGGACTCATTCGCCTAGGGGCGAATGGGTCCACTATTAGAGTTTTTCTACAACTTTCAGGAGCCTTTGATACAGATTTGAATCTTCCAATTTTTCCAAGTGGTAGTGTCGAAATGTCAGAAGTAATTTATGTAGATGAGTTTCCATGAGATGACAACTTTTATGACAACTTTTGTAACTTTGTCAACTTCTTCAAATTTGCTCTTCAAGAGATCTTTGAGCTTTCTTCCACCTAGATCTGCAAACACAAGATGAGAGGGAAAATTTGTTTGTTTTTGGTGAATTGGGGTTTTCCTTGGTCAAACCCTATTTTGTTGCTATTTTATATCCAAGGAGTAGAATCTATGATAACAGTTGTGCTTGCCAGCTGTGTGGAGAAAATCTAAATATTTCCATTTCCTATTTTTTCCTTCTATTATAACAAGACTATTTTAATTTGTGGCTAGCAACCAAAGGTTTCATGTGAAACGTTACTCTCTAGCTTGTTGGTCGTAGGCCAAATTAAACTGTTCTATACTGCTTTAGATAGTAGTGGTTATAGGCTCTACACATATATATGCCATGTAATATCAACTTTGGAGGGGAGGAAATACATTTGATATCATTATTGAGAGAAACGTTTTGAATTTTATTTCAAAATTTTCATAAGCTTCATATTCATCGGTTGACTACGAGGTAGGGCGCCCACTCTTCAACCACCGATGGAATGTAAATATTTTATTTTTTGCAAGGTATTTTTTTATGGGTTTTGATTTCAATTGATTACATTTTCCATTGTTATGTTTCTGCAATTTGATACATGTGAAAAGTGTTAATAAATTAAGTGTATTGCTAAGTTGAGTCGTATTTCTATGCTACATAATTAACTACTATGATTTTTCGTGATTGATATTTATTGATTAAGTTTATGTCTCATAACTTACTATCGTAATTTATGGACAGTTTTTGTCGCAATTCCTATTATTCTTGTCACAGAAATAGTACAAAACCAGTTACATTTTTTGTAAGAGTTCTTGTCACAAGAAAAACAGAAACATTAATTTGATTTTCAACTTAGGTAATTGATTGAGTTTAGGAACTTGTATTTTCATCCTCACTCACCTCACAACTTGCAGCCCTTGTCCATATAGCCATGATATCTTTCACAAGTTTACGCCCTTGGATTGACACTTAGACCAAAAAAAATTTCATTATCAAGCATTAAAATCATTTCATTCTTTAGACTAGTTTTGGCCTATCAAAACTTGTAAGACAATAACTTTCACCCCTTAACATATTTTTTGAAACTTCAAAAAGCAACTTGACTTACTTTTTATGCTCCATCTAGTGGTGTTGATTTTTTTTTAAAGAAAATGACTCATGAATAGTATCTCATATGATTATAATTTTGGGGCGAATATGGCAAAGGCACAAAAGGGACACAAAATTTTGGAGTGCCAATAGGTTATACATCCCAAGATACACAATCTAAACATGTTGGCACAACCTTTATAAATGAAGCTTCTTCAAAACCCATAACATTTACCTCCCATCACTCCTCCAAACTATATATTGCCATCCCACCTCCTTTATCATACCAATCCCAAAATTGTGTCACTGTCCCTCCCTCACTTCTAAATCCATTTTGGGTCTCTATGTCTCAAAATTCACTATAACACATCTTCCATCTAATAAATCTATTTTGTGCCCTTATATCCTAAAATATCCCCCATTCCCCCATCTTGTCATACCAATCATACACATCCCTTCCCTAAACTCCCCAATCAAGATCAACAATGACACACATCCTTGAAATCATTTCGATATTCTCCCTCCATCACCCCATTCACAAGCTCTCCAAATCATCCATCCTCTTGCACCCATGCCATTGGTCTTGGAAGTGCAATTTGGATGCCAAATAAAAAATGCATAAAGCCAAACATCCATAAAAATATAAGGATCACCATGTCAAACTAAATCAATATGCAAAATAAAAGAAAACACTAACCCAAAATAAAAATAAATCCAAAAGGCCATAAAAGGCCCCTCAAAAAAAATATTGTGGATCCCAAAGAAAAAAGATGTAATGTATCCTACAAAAACATCCAAAATTACATCCAAATATACTACTCCAAAAGCTAAGCATCCCATATTTCATCCCCTAAATCCATTTTGGGTCCCTATGTCCCAAAACTCACTCTCCTAAGTCCTACATCATCCACAAGTTCTAAATCCACTTCTCATCCAATCCTTCAACACCTATCACAATGTGTGCCAATGTTGATCTTGATAACATTCTCTCACCCCACATTTACCCTTCTTTTCATTATCCCATCCATATTCCAACATATACTCCCATCACATCCTTTTAATCCATGTTTTCACATAATCCACATGTCCTCCATACGATACCTTAAAGAAACCCACCTAACAAGGTTCTATCAGCATCTAGTGACAATTCAAAACAAGCCCTTGTCACCTTAGTATAAAAATTGATGCTTGAGTCCTCCACTACCTGCTAAGACTAATCCTCAATTTGCATTCCCATCCATCTAATCATTTTCCTATTCAAAAATACAATAAACCTAATGCAAAAAGTTTTAAAAAAAAAAAGAAAAAAAGTAAAGAGAATAATTTTTTAATAGTGAAAAATATTGCTTGTAGTGCTTTGGACAAGTACTGTAACATGCCAATTGTTCACGCAAGTAAAATTCCTAATTTTTCACTTTCAAGTAAATAAACTATATTTCATAACCATTGCCATACAATTTTTCTTTTCCAAAAGAGAACAAATGAACATAGATGACATAAAAAATTCCAATTTTGATTTCATTTCCAATATAATATTCCACATATTAAAATATTTCCAAAGATTGTATACAAAATACATACATAGCTCAACCAAGCTTCAAAGCAATAGATATAGATGGTCTAGGAATCTCCTTTCAAATCTTGGTCACCTACTAGGGAGGAGAAGCATCACTCAAGTGTTTTTTTGTCAACCACTAGCTCAAATGCGGTCCCTCACACATTTATCATCTAATAGATGGCCCTACCCTTCGATGAAGAGATTGGTGGAGTAACCTCATAATGAAAACCACTCTAAGCTTAGTGTTGTGCCCTACATAACTAGAACTTGTAGACACTACAATCTTGAACTAGCATGCATAAATGGAACACGGTGAATTGACAATGGAGCCAAAGGCAATCACACCACTTTGGCCAAAGTATTCTCACTCAGTACCTCAAATGATAATCATCCTACTCACATACACTACTCAAGCTTGATTTGAATTTAGGCCATTATAAACTATGCATAGGTTATTTCCTTCAATAGGTAGTCATTAACCTTAGAAACAACCTATTCCCTCTCCCAAAACACAATGGTATTTCTACCCATAAAGCATAAACATAAGTTACCCCCTTCAATATATAATCTAATCCCAGGTATAACATATAAGCTTTCAAGCATAATATAACCTAACAAGCTATTTCCTTTTCATCAAACCTAGTATGTAATACTAAAGATGACATTCAATTTCTCCTTAATATGGAGTAAGTACAAGCACTTATAATAAGATCACAATAATAAGTCTATTCCTTTCCCACAAGCAAAATAGACTATTCCTCTATTTCATGCAACCTATTGCAACTCCTACTTTAAACACACACTTGGAAATCAATCTTTCA
The DNA here is from genome assembly GCA_007258455.2 of Sequoia sempervirens. NCBI lineage: Eukaryota > Viridiplantae > Streptophyta > Pinopsida > Cupressales > Cupressaceae > Sequoia > Sequoia sempervirens. Next base: position 221,520,806 of record VDFB02000002.1, read on the forward strand.
CAAAAAAAGGAAAAGCATGACAGGATTAGAACCTCATACATGATTTACACTTATTCCAATTGCCCACTGGATCCCAAGCTTAGCCTCCTCTTAGAACCAACTCGACAACAAACTCTCTTAATCTCTCTCTCTAAACTCCTCTCAATAACTTACAACAAAATAAGAACTCACTCTAGAAAAATACAACAAAATGGAGTAGTGTAATGATGCAAAGAACAATTGTGAGCAAATGAGGTGAGTATGCCTCATATATATACCCAAAAACTAACTTTTACATCCTACAAACAAGGTACAAGCAATGGCACTTCTCAACAATAAACCAATGAATCAACTTAACAAAGGAAAGGTGGCAGACTTCTATCTTATTACTCACCAAAACCATACAAAAAATCGACTATATGCTTACCACAACATATTGACTATTTCATAATGCACATGCTTCAAACAATAAATTGACTTCTAGGCATATCAGACTTCTAAAGGAAACAAAGATTTCATAATATGGCACCAAGTATTCCACACATTCCCTATTCTCAAGCCCACAATTTAAATAGAGGAATCAGTCAATATTCATTTTGTAACACATTTTATAGTTGACTTGGTCCTGGATTGGGTAATCGACACATTAAGAATGAACCGACTTCCATAATAATAGCGTTGTTTAGTGCTTTGACCCAACATGTCTATTATCATGATTGACATCTTTTATTTCATGTGCTTAAACACTTTGCACATAAGATTTAATATTTATGTTTCCATTGACTATTATCCATATGGATAAATACATTTCATTGCTTGGTATTGCGCTGCTTAAAAATAGTGCTACATTCATATTAAATCGACTATAGCACTTATTTTTTTAAATCGACCTTTATCATAGATCAACCATATCATATTACATATAAATACATATATTTATATATGTATATGTACAGATATATATATATATATATATATATATATAAAATTAAATAACTTCCAATGCTATACACACACACACACACACACACACATATATACATACATATATATACACATATATTCAAATATATGTATTCAAATATATATATTTATATATATTCATTGACAAATAAGTATCGCTTTTGTATATATATATTGACATACTCATATGGACATTCCCATTTGTCAACACATGCACCTATATCGACATATGTATATGTATATGTATATGTGTGTGTGTGCATATATCACAATCAACACATGAACAATTACTATCTTATTGATAGGTATATATATACATACATGTCTCATTGTCCTCATGATGTCACCATGCCTATAAGCAACCTTTCCATAAGCATGCATAGGTACGTCTACCTATGTACTATCATGTATGTGTTCTCTTATGTGTATGGTTTATCATCAACATGCATATATATACATATATATACATTCTATGTATATATATCTCCTCAATCAAGTATAGTAATATAATGGAGAACTCGTAAACACCAAACACAAACACCATCGAAGAATGCACTTAACAGTAGTCAAGACCCTTCCTAATGCAACCACATCATGCTAAGGATGACTTACCAATTCCCAACACTATGACTTGACTCAACCATTCTATTGTGAGTGTGTGTGTAAGCTCAGTTAGGTTTCGTTATAGGTTACCCAACCAAGTTCTTCTCTTGAGTGATACTTCCCCTCACTTTTAGAGGATTGATTATGAACCTGCATCCAACTTAACATATTTCATGGTAGTTAACTATTCATCAAAACAAGCATTTACATAATACTTTTCATAGTTAGAATCTCAAATTCAATAACCATTCATTCCATATATGCATTCCATAACATAACATTAACATTCATTCCTAATTTTCCGATAAACAAAGTACAACCATACATATTTCCAATCAGAATTCCAAATACATTCACATATGCAATAATTTACCCTGACATAGTAATAGTAAATAGGTAAACACACAATGGGGTGTGACAAGTGTACCATGATGAAAACATGGAAAATAGGCATCATGTGTAATCCCTCCATCCTCTTGCACCCTACACTTAGTGGTAGTTCTTGCCTACCCTACCACAATTATTAACATCCATCCACCCATTGCACCTATCATCCACCTCCTCATTGTCATCCATGAATTTTTATAGTGATTAACAGGTAAAAACACAAAGTTGTGTCACACTTTCAGCCAACTAAATAGTTTTGAGTGAAACAATTTTTGTTACAAGGTGTGTTCCCTTGGTCTCATTGTGTTGTGCACCACAACACTCAAGTTCATGACATGGCTTAACCACCTCTCATGGATTCATTAACTCTGGTGGTTGTATCAGGCATTAATAGGTAAATCTTTTGGTGCAATGGCAACCATTTGCAACAATTGGTATCAAAGCCTAGGTCATAGGTTTGAACCCCTCACTAGTGTTGGGGGGATTGTTTCAAGGTGTGCGCCCTTGGTCTCCTTGTGTTGTGCAGTGCAATGCTTGGGTTCATGACATGACTTAACCGCATCTTGTGGATTCATTAACTCTAGTGGTTGTATCAAGCATTAATAGGTCAATCTTTTGGTGCAATGACAACTGTCTTTGAAACAATTTTACCCTAAATAATTTCAGCCAAAATGGTTTTTCCTAAAACCATATGGCCTATACCTGACACATAGTTTTGGGTGAAACCTTTTTGCTTGAAACTATAAAATAATTTTTTCCATTGAAAATTTGAAATGTGACTAAATTTATATGTATTTTTTTGGGATAAATGGTTCTTATCAAAATAGTTTTAGGTGAAAACATTTTGCCTAAAATTGTTTATGTGGCAACTTAACCCCTTTTTTTGGAAAAAATTCAAAAAAACTTCAACTTCAACTCTGAATTTCTCCAATTAGGGCTAATTTCATGAAAATATAAAAATACCCTTTTGTAGAGCTTAGTTTAGATATTTTTTCATACTTTGATTAGTTTTTTTTTTTTTAAAGTTACTGTGTTTTTTATAATCAAACATGAGGCTGATTATATATATATATATATATACACATTCATTTTTTTGAAAAATATATCGTGCACTAGAGGAAGGAATCCTTTTCAAAAGAGTAATTTGTTTTTTAAAAGGATAAAAAAATTAGATAAAAGTTGATATCCCATGTAAAGTATGACATTCTAGTGAAGTTTCACTTTAAAACATTATTACAAAAAAATGAGGCAGATTATTATAAAAGTTGATATCCCATGTAAAGTAAGCAATTTAGGGGAAAAAATAGGGGAAAAAAAGTGTTTTCTCCTTTTTCTATGACGTCCCATCAAGCTCACTTTAAAAAAAAATAAATTAAACAATTCAAATTTTGGTCTTAAATTTATAAAATTATATCAAACAAAAATTTAAATATTACAAGTATAAACTTCATCAAGAGTTCCACATTTTATTAGTTCATGTCATTTTGAAATTCAAAACATAAAGACGACTTTTATTTGGTCAAATTTGAAACTTAATTTCCTTCATAAGAGTGTGACACAAGTTTGTACTTTTACCCTGACACACTCTTTCTCTTTCTAAATCACTATCTTGTCTTGTTTGCCTTATAATACGACCTCATTCCCTTCATCTTGGTTTCAGTCCACATCCTATTTCATCAAATTCTTATGGAACATGTCATCATATAGCCACATTAAACATTTGGTAGTTCATCATTCATCCCCTAATCCCTCCATCTTATCCATCCATGATATAAATACTTTATACTCACACTTCCTACCATCAAACAATCCAAAAATTTGTATCTGCCATCTTCGACTAATTATTATCCCATCCTACCTCAACCATGAGCATCTTAGTGCCTTGTCATACTCACCATACCACATTGGGGCATATTATATATATGTGACCTAATCCTTGGAGATCACATAAAAACCCTCCATTCATCCATCATACACCCCCTTTGCAGGGCATCTATCTCATGATTCCTTTACTACCTTGAGCCATCAAACTATCTCCTCCACCACCCAAACACCATCCTACCATCTCGCAAAAATTTGGTACGCTTTCCCACATTGGTTTAAATTTATTGATTATACTACATCCATCCCCTAACAAACCCCCCAATCCTCTATCTTCCCCCTCCCTATCCGAGAGTGTGATTTATTTAGATACCCTCTATACTTATGCATCTTGTAGCCCCATCTACCTCTTCTTCCATCCAACATCCATAATTCCTTTATTTTTCTTGTCTGACTTGGATTTTCCCTTGTCATTAGTATCAAGCTACAATCTATCTCCATGCAATCCAACATTACAAGCAAAACCCAATCCATGCAATCTAGCTCAATAATCTAAGTAAATCATCCAATCACATATATTCATCTTATTCCTAACCTCACTATAAGCAATTATCAAAATATCCAATCATCATTAGGATTTATCCTTCCTAATCCTCATGCTATTCTTGGGACATATCATTCCCACATCAACAACAACCATCCATCATCTATTAGTCTTAGCTTTTTAGCTTGATCAAGGCAACACCATGTTTGTCTTTATATCATTTCATGCATGCTTTCTTACTAGTTTAAATGTGCATTATCATTTTTCTTATATTTTTATTTATCCTTGTAGCTTACTTTCCATAATGGTATCATGGCCTTCCATATCATGGTAATATACAATATAGGGTTGTTTGTGACTTATTTTTATAAATAGGACACATCGTCGCCTAGATTTCTTATACAATGTTGTGCATAATATTTTGTGCTATATCAAATAAATGGTGCTTAATCCAACACAACATAATGAGTCACCCCCCATCTCCCTCAATCCTTGTATATGTATATCCTTTCATCACCTATCCCTCAACCTCTTCTATCCAATCATCTTGCATCTACAATCCTAACTCTATCTTGCATCATTTAATCCATTTCAAGAGCACACTCATGCTCTCCAAACTTTCCTATCTTCTTGAAGGAGCATCATCATCCCTATCATCATTCCTCTTTTGAATAACCATGGCATCTTCCTTGATCTAATCATCTTTTTCTAAATGCTATGATTTAATTTTCTTTAAAATAATGCCACTTTGTAACACCATCTCAAAGAGGGACAAAATGTAGACACTTAAAATTATAACACCATCATTACCCAACTATTTCCTCTATAATTAATTGAATAAAACAATCATTATTTGATTAATTATTCATTTTTTATGCATTTATTTAATTATTTAATTAATAAAATCACTACTGATTATTATTTACCCAACCCTATTTCTAGCCTAAATCATTTAATTATCCTTTTCTTATAGCCCACCTTAGATAACTAAATCCAAATATTTATTTATCAAAGTCTATATCCTCATCTCTAAAATTAAATATATGTTATTTATTTAGTTGTCCATTTTATCCACTATTATTAAAGTGAGTTAGAATCAATCAACCCCTTAATCCCTCATTTGCACCTCCTTAATACTAGTCAACTCCCCTCAAATTCTCCACTCTCCAATGTGTAAATAGGCATGGACCTTTATACACAAAGCATGGATCCTTTATACATGTGATATAGGTCTTGGTAAATATCACATAGGTCAAGGACTTACCCTCTGCCCTAAGGTACTCCCAAGCACCCCTTTTGATCTGATCCATTCACTTTCTCTAAGGGGATCATTAACCATTGAATCCCCTTTGATATTGGACTCATCCCCATCCACCAACCATGTGAGGACACTTGTCCTTTTCTCATCCTCTTAAGGCTCTCAAGAAATTTGAGGCCTTAATCTCTTCTTTCGATCTTATTCATCCAATTCCTAGGTTAGAAATCTATGCACTACTATGCTATTGGTAAGAACACTCACATATCACCATCTTGAAACATAACCACCATAGATTTGACGCAACAAAAAATAAAATTGATAAAATATTTTTATGTTTTTATCATATTTTGTTAACTCTTATGTTTAATTTAAATGTTGCATTAATTATGATTAAAATAAATTAAATTACTCACTTTTTTTAATATTTTCCAATTTTCATATACACACCATAAAAAGAATAGAGAGAAAAAGAAAAATACCACATGAAACTTAGAAGTGTATCCCCTCACACTTAAAAAACTACTAACATGAGGGAGAAGGGAATGAGTATGCTATTCTCGACATTACATACATGACATTGGAAGTCTTCTTATAAAATTCCCAACCCTTTCCCTACTTTCCCCATCCCCAAAATGAAATCCAATTTTCATATAGATACACATCATAAGAAAAAAGAGAAAGAAAAAAAGACCACATAAAACTTAGAAGTGTATCCACTTGAAAACTACTAACGTAAGAGAGAAGGGCATAGGTATGTTGTTCTCAACATTACATGCTTGACGTTGGAAGTCTTCTTACGAAGTTCCCAACCCTCTCCCCACTTTCCCCATCCTCGAAATGAAATGATAACAAAATTGAAACATTTTCATAAAAAATAAACTAGCGATTGCACTTTTTGTGTGCAATTGGGTACGCCGAAAATTTGGTTGGAATAGATAACAATTTGTCATAATAAGAAAAGGTAGAAATGAAAGAATTTGATGTAACCGATTGTTTAGCTTAAAGGATTATGTTTAGGTATATTGTTTGAAATGGGCCAGCCTTAATAAAATTGGAAAATATAATTTGATAATTAATTGCTATATGCGACAAGAGGTCATTACAATTCTTGAGCACTTGTTGTATACTTGTAAAGGCAATTTGTTATGTCATTTTGAAATAAATATTTTTAAACGCAACTTTATTTAATTTTCACATAATAGATAACAATTTGCACATAATTGTGTTAAATTACTTAAATGATGTCTAATACACGTTCTTATAAATGTGTATATAGTATGTGATATAATTAACCATGTAACTTCAACTTTTACCAACTTATGGGTAGTTGGATATTTTGTAAATACGTAAAAGAAATTGAAGTTCCAATATATTGCAAACAAGGCACTTTGCCTCGCGATAAAAAAGATGCAATATGTCACCTACTACAATACCATGTAACATGTTTTTTGCTTTAGAAATATATACACATACTTTGTGCTTTTGCTATCATATTGGAGCTTGGTTCTTGACTTTTGCTTTTGATTTGTATCTCTTTACTTGACCCATATGTCTAAACTTCAAAAACAAATGGCATCTTCAATTACATATAATTAAGAATAGTAGTTTGCATATAATGTATTGCAATCCTTTCCTCATTTCACGCATCATCCCATCCACCAAAATTTTCCATAAAAGAAAGGGGCAAATGGACAAATAATATTCAATTTGAAGTAGTCATAGTTGGCAGTAGTGGCTTGCATATTGCAGTCAACAGGTAGGATAAAATTACACCTAAATTTGTCAACATTGTGTTCCATACAAATGTATTTAACATCCTCCTCCTCGTTTCTTGTTTGCTCTCCATTGATTTTTAGCACATTTCTATCTTGTACTTGAACCTTCTTGTTCTCAAATAGAAAACAACAACTTTGTTAGTCATAGTAAGTAGTGATTTGTTTTTTTTTTTTTCATAGACCAAATGTAGAGGAATTGATGGGTTATAAAGGTTTATAATTGAAATACCTTGATGTCATTGTTTGTAAGGATTGGCATGTTGATAATGAAGAAATAAGAGTTGGGAAAGTATTTGATATCAACTGTAGTGGAACTCATGGTCTTATTGTTTAGAAAATTTAGGAGTGTCTCCATTTTGTGAAGGAGTTGTAGAAGCTGGTGAGCAGTGCTGATGAGGGGCTCCATCTCTTTTCACGGTTCTACATTCCTGTTAAATATCATCATCTATGTAAATGAGCAATGGGAGGAGTGTGTAGGTAAGGAAGAAGAAAAATACAATTTTGAAGATAGTAGCAATAGTAATAGTTGGTACTGTAGTAAATAACAAAGTGGCATACTTGTAGTAGTTGAGATTCCCTTTAATTGTATTAGTTGTTTGAATTTGACAATGCTTGCAAACGAATCTCTTCGTTTATTCTGCGAGCAACATATGGAATTTTTTGAATGCATGCATATCGTTGGAATGAGAAGGTTGGGTGGATGAGAAGGCTTTGTAGATCAAGAACTCTTGAAATAGTTGTAAAAGTCAATCCTTGTTGATCTATGTTGCCAATGTCCACTGTGGCCCTTGGAAGCGTAAGTCCTTGTGATTTGTGTATTGTCAATGCCCATGCAATTTTAAGAGTAATTTGATGGTGAAGTCCTCAGCTAAGTGGTGTTATTAGGACATATGTCAGATTGATATGGTCCCAAGGTGGTCCAAGGTAATTCTTGAAATGAACAACAAATAATGGTAGTTGAGGTGGTTTGTCACCTTCACTGTATACAATAGCTTTGACCTGACCAAGTGCACCATTCACAAGTCATGTCTCAACCCAAATATTTGAACATAACATGACCTCTTGGACAATAGATAAAAAAGTTTGAGCTTGAAGTGTTCTTCATTAGGATTTATGTATGTTGACCCCATTAGTTGCTCTAGAATGGAAAGTGCAACAGGTGTTGCCAAAGACAATAACATACGTTTGTTGTGTAGTGAGACTAATTCATTTGTTGCAAAATGATGCATGCCAGACAGGAAAATAGAGTTTTTTGTAGAACTGAGAGAGGAACTTGAACGTGACATTAGAATTTTCCAGTATTCTTCTATAGGATTTTCATTACGTAGATTGTGGAGAAGTGTACAAAAAGCAATCTAGGATGGATCAATGCCAAATTGTCAAAATATTCTTGTCAAAGTTACCATAGTTGTGAAGATATGCCATAGAGTCCCACCATAGGAGGTAGAATCGTACATGGGGATATCTTTAACTGGTGGTAGTTGGCCCAAGTCACCAAAGAGTATGATTCAATGCCCTCCAAAGGGCAAGTGGTTGTGGGTGGGGAATGCTTCTTGTAGTCACATGTCAATTCGTTCTAACAATTTGGGACCAATGAAGCTCATCTCATCAATTAAAATGTACCTAATAAAGTACAACTCTCTTGGAAGGTTGCAAGTGTTTTCCCTTATAGGGGGGCCATTTCTTTTATTGGAATACGAAGAGCAAAATGGATTGTTGACGCTTGAATGTTGAATGTTGCAACACCTATAGGTGCAAGAAGTAGTAATGGTGTTTGGTGAATCGGGGCTGAGCTCATGAGGGCATGCCTTATTTGTTTTATGAGATGTGACTTTCCAGTTCTTGTAGTCCCTTGAACAATTAGCTTGAGCAGTGGTTGCAATGGAAGTGTGCTTAGGTGGGAGCAAATTATATCAAATACTTTTTGTTTCTAAGTAGAGAAAGTAGTATGGATCTGTTCATGGAGAGCATGGTGCACTTGAAAGGTTGCTCAATTAGAGTCTATGAAAGTAGTAGCAAAGTGCATTTGTATTGGGGTCAGGTTGGATTGTTGCCATTCATGGTGAATGTCAATTTCATGGCAACCAAGCATGTTTAGTGCATCAAGTTGTATTGGAAGGTTTGGGTGCAAACTTGAGAGAACTTGCCACTCTTCTAGGTTGTGGCCTTGTAAGGAATGGTCAACGCTTGAGTTGTTGCTTGCATCTAATGCTTATGCTGGAGTTGGAAGTGTGTGATGTATATGCCATGCCCTGTATGTAGAAGAAAACCTCTCCCATTGCGATATAATCTGATGTTCATAGGACCCAACATCAATTTCAATGTTGCGAAAGGGGTGGTATAAAATAAGTTCACTCCAACAAAATTCATGAAAGTTTTTGTCATCTCTTGCAGGGATGGTAGTGAACCTAGGTGAGATGCAAACAATTGCTTTATGAGGGCGTTGCTTCCATTGTTCATTTTTTTGAGAGGCTCTAAAGGTCCACTTTTGGGTTAGTTCAATTAGTGGCATTACGTCTAAATGAATTGGGCGGACCATGTATGCATCAATGTACGTAGGTGTTGTGGTAACTGATGTGGGTGAGATTGAGACACATTGAAATTTATAGTGGTTAACATTTAAAGACACAAATGTTCTACTGGATATGGAGAAGGCTAATTTTAGTAGAAGGTGGCAAGTTTCTTGGGCACTAATATCACATCCACTAGGCTATCAGTAAGAAATTTACGAAAAGCAATTAGGGCTGGCAATTTTGATTCTAAGTTTGTGGAGATGCGAGATAACATGGTATGGTATGATTCAGATTTGTGCTCAACTTTTGTAGCATATTTTTCAATATATTTGAGGACAACAACAATTGATAATACAGGTTGGCAGTCTACATTATCCCTCTAGATAGATAGGATAGATGGGTTGTGAAGGTTCAATCGATCATCATTACGAGCTGGTGTATGCTTAGGATGACCGGTCTCATCATTTGAAAGAGTTGACTTATCTTGCATGGACCATGGTGCTTTTTAGTGACATACAATAGTTGGCCCTTTATTTCTGAGGCATGTTAGAAAATTACACTTTGTGTGTCGTTCAACACAATTGACTAATTCACAATAGTCTATTAAGGACGCACATGACAATATCCTTGTTGTGTCTAGTAAGCATGGATCATCAAGAATAGAGCGGTGAATTGTTTGGCCTCTCAATTGAAGGCTACGTGGATTCCAAGAGGAGACATATGTATCTATGTAATCAAGTGCATTTTGTACAAATTGAATGTTATTCCATTCTAATCTACTAATATCAGGAGCTTGTGCGAGCCATAGAAAACCATGAATGTGTGTGGATCCTCTGTGTTGCCATTCATACCTATGAAAAGATGATATTTAGAAAACTATTAAGGTAAGAGTCTATTGTTAAAAGTGAAGTGATGATTTCTACTAAACAATTAAAGTATGTGTGTGTGTACCTTAGAATTTTACCCTATTTTAATGTGCAAAATATTTTAAAATTCAAATGACAAAATACTAAGAACACTTCAATGATTAGCCTAAAGAGTGATAAAATAAGGAAAATAGATGAAATACAAATGCAAATCGATTATACCTTCTTTGTTGTTGAAGACTCCTTGGTTGGCCCTTGATTTAGATGAATTTTTATGCTCTTTAGATGACTTTTGATGTTACTAGATGCATGATTGATAATGCAAAATGACTAAATGGATAGCTAAATTGTAGCAAATGCTTGAGAATGCAAATTGGCAACATAAGGTTGCTCAAAATGAAAGTGTTTAAAAATTCCCTTGAGGAGAGGGTATTTATAGAAGAATTTGAATTCTCTAGAGAATTCAATGGTTGAGATTCATCTAACAAGGTCAAGATGAAGGGCTATGGTGGGTTGAGAACTCACAAGCCCTCACATCTTGACATGTGGATAGTGAAGTGGCCAAAAAGTATATGAGGTAGAGCAAGGAAAAGTACCTTGGGGAGTGAGAAGATATCCTCAAAAAGGAATTTTTTGTCCTCAAATGAAAGTGAAAGGGACATTTGAGGAAATTTAGAATTCCTCAAAAATCTCTATGGGAAAAGGAGAGGTGGTTGGAGAAATAAATGTGAATTAAAAATTCACATTCTTAAGAGAGTCTAAAGGATAAGAGAGGGTCTCCAAAAAGGTGGGAATTGGTCACATGCATGAGGTGACATGTCAAATATTCTAGAAGCCTTGGAAAGACAAAATGTGAATTACAAATTCACATGGGGAGGAGAGAGACATAGGATGAATAAATGAGAATTAAAAATTCTCATGGGAAAGAGGGTCAATATCCAAAAAGGAAAAATAGAAAGATTGACTAAAAAGTGGTGCTAAAAATGGTTAATGACTTTGATTAAAGTTGTGCAAATACTTGATTATGATAATTAATAGAAGATTAGAGGAAAGTGGCAAATGTAGGAGGATGTGACATTAATCTTTGATTAAGAGGATGCACACCCTAAATATGAATTAATTAAATTAATTCACATTAGAGATGGATTATGGAGGATGTGACAAGGAGGGAGAAAAGAAGAATTTTAAATTAATTTTAATTCAATAGAATATGATGACTAAATTAAATAAATTGGTGTATTTGTTTAATTTAGAGAAGATAACGGCACCGGATAAAGTGTTTAATTATTAAATTAAATACTTTAAGAGTCTTATGTGAGAAGCACAATATTAATTAAATAAATTAATATTGACAGAATTGATGAATAAAGAGGTAAATTTGATCATATGGGAGTGATCAAATTTGGGTGTCTACATTTTGCCCCTCTTCAAAATATTGTTAAAATAATAATGTTTCGAAGAAAAATAAAATGTCGGGGATGAAGAAAGTGATAGGAATTGATGCCCCAGCCTGAAAGAGAAGGAGAGGGACGCCCCAGTGCCTGCCTCAAATGGATGGAAGAAAGTGATAGGGTATGCCCCCTCAAGAGGGCGGTTGGGGAAGAAATAAGGGGGCCCCAGACGACTTCTCAATAGAAAGAAATGAAGGAGACCGTTGGATAGAGGGAAAAAAACTAAGCAACTTTTCCTTTTGAATGAAGCTAATTGGACGTACGATTTGCAAATGGTGGCTCCAGGAGAGAAGGGGATTAATTGGAAGGAAAAAAAAGTTAAATAAAAGGTAAAAAATACCTTTTATTTGAAAAGGGGGAAAAGAGGGGTTAAAAGGTAATTTGAAGAATTACCTTGCTTCATTGTTACCGTAGCAAGTGAGGAAAGGGTGAAGAAGAGGGAGAGGAGACAGAGCAACAATGCCGCGGGATTATGACACCGAGATCATTCGCCGAGCAGATGACCTGCGGAGACACTGGACCCACTTCGCGGTGCCCCACAAGGTGAGTACGAAAACCCATGCTATGTATTTTAAATATTTAAGCATTTTTTTTAAGATATTAAAAATGTATCATATGGGTTTGGTGGACGGGGGGAAATGGG